>JAWHQN010000154.1:425074-507574 GCA_033220385.1 Triplophysa yarkandensis | reverse complement strand
AAGATCAGCTCTCCGCTCAATGCAGAGATAAAGATGTTCAGAGATTCAAGTGAAAAGAATTCTCTCTCTCCTTCTCTCTAAGAGACGGCGTTTCGCTACTAACATTCTCATTAGTCATTCCTGTTAAAAACATGCTCATGGCTTTGTCGTTTGCATTTCTATGTTAGCAAGACATTGTTTTACGATCTTTAATAATCTGCAAACTCAAAAGAGCTACACAAGTTAGATTGGACAGAGCAGGATTTGTTTGCAGGACAAACGTCTAAGACGTTGACATCTGTCATCTTACAGAATACTTATAATATTTTACACTGCTGTAATTCCTCAGGATTACACACGCTTGAAGATTCAAGCTTTATAGGAATATTAAAAACAATGACAATGTGAATATTTATTTGAAGGACAAAAGCTGCTGTCACTGTTATTGCCATATTTGATATTTGCTGTTATATTCCAACACAGAGAAGATGGTAATGTGTGTTGATTGTGGGTGGGATATGAATCGATAGGTCAGAAGTGTCTGTCTGTGCTATAATGCGAGTATCTCTTTACAATCATAAGACAGACAGCCTGTTGTCATTGACATGCTTCAATATTCATCTGCAGTATTCAGGAGGGAGAATGTGCACAGTATGTTAATTTCAGTATGCTTGAACATTTCTTTCTCTGCAGTGTGCCTAGCAACACCTGCCGTATTGTTTTAGTATACAAGCGGAGCATCCTGCGTGGAATTCAATTTCCCAATGAGCAACGCGTTCACAGACCAGAACTGATATCACCAACCTTCTTCATTCACTATTTAAATTGCACTACTAAAAGATAAGACGTTTTCTGTACTCTAACTTTCATTTGATTGATGAATTATCATGTTTATGACACAATGTAACACAATGAGATCATGGGTCCTGTGACAACAATGTCAAGTACAGCATATTGTTTAGTTTAATGATGCATAACCTTCTTTATTCTGTTTTTTTTTAAAAGAAAAGTACAAGTGTATAGAAATAATTTTCTCAGTGGCTCAGCTTCACAACCATCATTAACGTCAAATATGGAACTGGACTGTACTCTCATACGTGATATTTACAACGAGGTCATCGGCGTATTGTGAGGGACCTCGTCTCATTCTGTTGTGATGGTTGAAGAAAGGGTTTTGTTTATTTAACCTTAAATCATCCAGAAGATGTGTGTGAGAACACGTTCTGCGGTGGGACTGTTTGCTCACAGACATGTTTAATGCAAGATGTTGCTAGCAGAAGGTGAAGAGAGGTCACAATAGATTGAACAACCTTCCAGTAATGATGCTGAATTCAATTCCTCCTCCAAAGTTCACGAATTCACAAATCATCATTTTGTTGAAGTGATTCTGTCAGGAGAAATATGATGTTGGGATGTACTCATATAGATGATTGTTTAAGATGTCTAAGTGTTTTTGTCTGTAAGGTTTATAATAACAGCAGATACACTTTGGCTCTTAAAGTACAGAACTGAATGGTGTTCCCGTCTTGTTTTGGGTAGTATTTACACCTGCTCTCTCTATCATGAGGAATCAATATGTGACCACAGAGAGCACTTGCCGTGGGCAGTTAACATGAAAACTGTGTTAGGGTCTGATCAATAGCCCTGACTGATTTAAACGGATCATTAGTGCAGGTGGACGTGTGCCTCTTCATTTGTATTGCTGTGCTTTTAGGGCATAATGTTTACTTATCTGATGTGTGCCCTTCACTGGGAGGAAAGTGTGGGCTTTTTCTCTAGTGGAATATAAACATGGCTATAGCTATAGCATTTCAGAAGATGTAAATCAAGCTGGTCCAGAAAAACTATCTTTAACTTTTAACACTACACAAACATTTCAAACAACATCAGTATTTAAAAAATGAAACTGGTAGTTGTTGTGGACCGGTGTTTAAATCTTGCAAAGTGCATATAAAATAAATGTGAATACCAATAATTGACTGCTATACTAAGTGATTTTTGTACGCTATTTTAAGGATTGTTATTTATTAAGATTTTTTTTATGGTTTTGTCCTCTTGTTGTAATTGTTCATTTTAAAATCCTCCAACATCCAACAAATTCGTTCTCTATGTGGTTCCTTATATGAAATGATTTTGTTTTTGCTAAGAATATGAGCAATGTTGTTGAGGATGTAGCTGACTTTGCTTTGTGTTTTATATCTTTGCTGTATAGCAAAACAAATATAATATAGAGTAAATTACAATGTTTTTCTCCAATGGTTGGTTAAGTGCCGGTGAGGCATTTAAACCAATGTATAGTATCCACAAGTCTAGGTTGGAGTCAGAGCTTTATATGTCAGAGGAAGTCACATGAAAAGAGAGACAGATTCCTACCTCTCTCGTTTCTCCACCATATGGAAACAGCAGAAGATCATCTGTCCTGTCAGATCTGTCGTTCCTTCTTCAATCTGTTGATTGTGACACAGGAAGCTCATTTGTTTAGGGGGGGGACCGGATGGTTGAGAGTGCAGCTGAGTCCTTCTGTCTCCTTACACGAATATTTGACAATAACTCAAATGAGTTTTTACTCTTCTGACTGAACGTGTGTTCTCCGAGAGGAAGAAGAGCTTTTTTTATTATTTTAAAATCCAATTTTAATGTTGTCCAGGTTTTAAACATCAAAACTTTTCTTTGAAATCACCATCCTAGACACAACTGAAGTGACAAAGAGTAAAAGGTTTTTATTCTAAAGAGCCAGAAATGTGACTGATTTAAAAGAGCTGAAAACGTGTTTGATATGATATGAGTCTTTAAAGCTAAAAAAGGAGCGATGTTGCACTTCTGAAGTGAGACTCGTGTTGACAGAATCTGTGAATCAAACTTTCTGCACATTCACAGAGAGAAACACAGAGATAGAAGTGCAGAAATTGTCCACTATTCCAAGATAAGTGTGTGTTTGTGTGTGTGTGTGCGTGCGTGTTTTTTTGTGCGTGCATGTTTGTTTGTGTGTGTGTGTGCGTGCGTGCGTGCATGTTTGTTTGTGGTTGTGTGTTTGCTTGTGTGTGTGTGATGTTTCTTTGTTGTAGTGTCATTTGTCTTTATATACAGAAAGGCAATCCATCTGTAGAACTTGAACAATCTTAAAGCCATTTAAGCATCATTTTTCTTTCTGTATCTTTGAGTGTAATACAAACCCAAACGGAGTCTCATGAGGGTAGTTTATAACCAAATTTCCAATACTGCTTGTCACTTTGATGTTGAGCTCCATAATTCAAGCAGAATTGACCAGAAGAACTGAGATCATTAAGAAGATAATGAAGGAACTAATGACAGCAGCACACGGCAGATATTAATGTCACTGATCTCCACATGACCATTAGCGTGATCCTACACAGAAAAGCTTTTTTAAAGTAGATTTAGAGGCTTTAGTGATAAGAATGGTATTTTATCAGACTGTAAAGTGCTCCTCTGTGTATTCGGGTCAGATGTTTTACTAAAACAGGCTCAGATGAGCAGATTAGTGCTCAGTGATTTATAGACGTATAGATTATGGATCATTTGTGGATTTGATGTATCATTCAGGCCAAATATGGCTTTAAAATCGATCTGCTATCACTTTCTGTAATGTCTCTATTCTGTTTGTTTTATATATTATATCTACATGTAGGTGGAAACATCTCTGTGGAAGCAGGTTGATCATATGGCTTATCTTTAACAGAATATCGAAGCATCAATTAGTATTCGTTACTATTATTTATAAAATATTTATAAAATACAATGATTTTGTATCCATTGTCCATTTTATTTATATAGTTTTAATGTTTTTCATTTGATAAATTATGGGAAAGTATTATTTAAAGCTTCCTTCAATTTTTTAACAAAATGATAAAACATTAATTTGAAAACAAAAGGTTGATATGCACTCTTTAATGGTGAGACAAACATAAAGGAAGACTAATGACAATCATTTATGAGAAACATTAAAATCACAAAACAGATATACTAGGTTTAAAAAAAAAAGGGAATGAGATAGAGTTCACTGATACAGTGTTTCTCTCTTTCTCGGAGTCAGAATACTGACATCTTTCATCTGTTTTCATAATCTATAATCTAATAATACAAACACAAAGATCATCTGTATTCATCAAACTGTCCATCATCCATATTTAATGCTGTTGTTGTCAAACCGAGCTGCATTTGTTTCTGGAGGACAGATATACGCATCCATCATTGTGATACTGGTTAAAGATGTTTCTTACACAGAGAAGAAGTACAGGAGACTTCTGAGGACTTGACATTACAGTGTTTGTTTGCTTTCCATGCATTTCCCAGTGATACTTTAGATTTTTACTGCATTTCTTCCTCTCGAGAACTTGTCTTGTGTTGTTTTCTGAACTCGATATCTCAGACGTTTCTTTCTCTCTGCTGTAACATAAAACATACAGTGATGGATGTATTTTCAGGTTTCTATTCCCAGCTCACTCCTGTCCAGATTTCTTCTCCGGCCCTACTCTAATTCGCTTTGCCAGAGTTGTTTGTAATGCGATTTGTACACTTTTGTAAGCAAAACAGCATCTGTTAGAACAGAAATGTGTATGTAAATGAGTCGCAGGGACGCAGAGCAACTGATTGTGCATAAATGAATCTGTTAATGAGCGAGTCCCTCCACCACGTCACTTAATCAGTTAGGTCGGACATTGTTGAAAAGCAGAGCGAGAATCTGCCGTTCCACGAGCTCCGACTGCAGCACATTACCGCACGTGAGCAGAGCATGAACGCTCAAATTATAGATTCTAAAACGAGTCGGAGAAAAGAGTGATAAAAGCTCGACTCCCCTTCAAATGATTACACGGCCTCACTCGATGAAAATGAGCCCAATTATAATTAATCCTGCTTTAAATACTGCTCCAGGAATTAATTACACATTAACATAAGCTTGAGTTCTTTCATAGTCTGTGTTGAGTACAGAGAGAGTAGAGATAAGCTAATATTAATATTTCAGTATTACACCAGATATAGATGTCGTCCGCAGCTATAGGAGAGGATGTTCAGTCCATTTTCTGTGTTCTTGTGGAGGCTCAACCAGGTTTAGAAGCATTGAGAATATTTACTGTTTGGTGTTTATTCGCATCACTATAATTTGTAATATTGGTGTATAAATATAATTTTTTAGGATGCATTTGTGCCGTCTATTACCTGATGTTTTGTAGCTTGTTAAGTAGGTTTGGTGTTGGATATCTGCTGTCGATAAAGGCGCGAATGAAAATCGGTGTTCTACAATTTGAAGAGTGACGTGAGCCATATCTGAAACCAGAATATCACAGAGCTGCATAGCAACCATCCAGGACACCCTAGCAACCACATAGTATGACTAGTTTCATCACCTTTTCATTATTCAGTATTGCACTTTTATTTCTTCTGGCTTTTTCTTAGAATATTCAATAAGAATGTCACTCATTTTCATTTAATATTTATTCAGCGCTTCATTTAATTGTATAAGTCACATGTTTATAAGGACAGTCGTGTGAAATTTGTATCAGAGCACGGTAATGTTTTACATTGGTTGAAAATGTAAATGTTCATTTATTTACAACACATTTCAAAGTCACTGATGTGACAATAAAAGTGACTTGAAATGTTTTGTAAACAACAGCGCACGTGGCATGGATTACAGTATCCCACAATGCAATGTGTTGACTAACTTGACCTTTAATATTCAGTGTGATGAATGAAACTAAAGTAAGATTAAAACCTTCTTCTTGTTTCTTTTTTGGACCAGACTGCTAAAAAATGTAAGTATAACTATTCTGAAATGCAGTATTTATGTTAAATCCAGAATTGTGTTAAACACTTCCGTATGTATTAGATTTCTGTGATTGTTCTTTCAGTTTCTCTTGTGGATTTGTCACATCAGTGCTTTGGCCTCAGGTGTGCTTTCATTGGAAGAGCATCATCTGATTTCATTCTGGTGAAAAGTGCATCATGCCAGCAGGGGTGGTTTTGTTCAAGCTGTGTTTCTGCTTCCACTTGAATTCAAATGCACTATTTTTTCATTGCACTTTATTGTTTTTTGCTAATAATCTATAAAATAATGTGGTTGTTGGACTAAATGTTAACCTTAGCTCATAATGAACTGCAATCTCAAGTACAGTAGCTCAATACTCTTACTAAACGGTCAGTAAGAGCCGTCCGCTCCAAAGACTGTGGCATTTTTCCTCGTACCCTCAACAGTGCCAGACATTCTGTTCTAGAGCCGGTTTCCGTGGCGATTGAGGGTTGTCTCCGTGGCGATGGCTGTCCTAGTGCAGGCTCTGGAGCCAGACACTGCTTGTGTGCTTTGTTCGCTTTATTACCATGTGAATGAATCTCCACAGCAGAGGTTCTGTGAAACAACGAGTCCCCTGTTCATGCGCTCCCTCCTGCCTAACGGGCGAGGGGTAAACATCAAACTTTCCAACTCTACATGACGCTAGAGTCTGCTTTACATTCAAAAGTACACATTTATTTACTTACACATATGTCGTTGCATTTTCCATGAAATGTAAAATATGTTGAAAAGAATCAGCCAACATTCAGTGTCATTGGTTGTAAAATTAGAGTCATGAGAGTCATGAGAGCGAGTAAAGGAAGACAGAATGGAGTTATTGTAGTGTAAGAGACTCAGTTGAGCTGTGTATAAATATACAGCAAATCCGTTATTGATAGAACTTTATGTATTCAGTTGTGCCTCATATGTAGTCCTTTATTTCTATTATAAGTTAACTTTTATTATTTCATTTTTAAAAAGCATACTTATATCGCGTTATCATGTATTATTGTGTTTTGTTATGCAAGTTTGCTGTAGATGTAAGTCATCGGGCTTACTTAATTGCATTTTAATTCATATACTTGAAATGTACGATAAAAACATAAACACACACACAAATATGTAGGGGGTATTGCTGGATATATATTGCGCCATATTGCCATTTTATATACTTCATATATATTATATATTATTTTGGTTGTTTCTTATGAATTGTTCTTTATAAATAGAGCTTATGTGGATAGAGCTCTGAGGCTAATGAAGAGAGATGAGATTTTAGAGCTTTATTAGAGATTTATTTACATGTAGTAAAATGTGTCCTGTCCTTATGTATGCTACTCTATACAGGACACTCAGAGATTTCCCAAGCTTTGGGCTGTATACTAACCACATATTGACCTTCTGGAGATCTGTTTAGGAGAACTCATTTCAATCAGTTCCACAAATACTGCATCAGATCCCCGTTCACACGAAGAGTAGAGATCAATGACAAACATCAATGATGATGAAGCTGTGGTTTGCTCAGATCCAGCAGGAGTCCGTTCTGACAGAGAACACAAGCTCTCCGAGAGCGTTCCACTGTCGCCCCGTTGATTTACAGACACAGAGACAGAACCACAGACAGACAGATTTCATAGGGACCAATTAAGAGATGCAATTGATGAAGTGCCACGAGCCCATTTCTGCTAAAGTGTCAAAAAGCCCATGTGTCACAGTGAATTGTCTTTGTGTTTTGTAGCGGTGTAGCAAACTCTCCAGTTTATAAAGTAGTCCACCGAGGTTTGAGAATATCCAGGTTATAAATACATTCAGCTAGACAGATTTAGAGACTAAACATTTTTCTGAGGATGTCAGGTATTGTTTTATGGCCTTGTGGTCACATGCGTCCTTAAAGCATTGAAGGCACAGTTCCTCACACGCTGGTATAATCCACATAAGAACCCCAGACAGATTACACATGTAAACTCTCTGAATTTATTCACCTTTGGCCTTGGAAAGTGGATCTCAGACAGAAGTAGATAGAGAAACTTGCTGTTTAATAGAACAGTCATTTTACATGCAACACTTTCATCCCTTAAATATCTTTGTTCTTAAAACATGGTCCATCCGTGTGCACTTACAGTGTGCCTTGATAAATGTTGTAAACTGGACTGTAATGTTTTTTTGGCGATGATAAGACGGACACAGTCGAGTAACACACAACATCACCTGAATCCTAATGAAGCGCTCGCTTTTCATTCTCACCTCATGTTCCTTCTGCTGGCTGTGAGTTTCTTTTATATTTAACCATGATTTAAATATACGTGCGTACAGCTCGCTCACATCTAAATTAAGGTTACATGAGCTCTTCTGAACGGTATTTTGAATGAGTAATGATCTTTGTGTTTTAATCTAGGTTGGGTCTCAGGAGATTTAAATGAAATCAATATTCATCAGGGAAATACTTGTTTAAGGAGCTCTTGATATCGTATTGCTCATTAACACATGAAGAGATTTATAGGATTGGACATTATGTTAAGATGTTTTGGAGGTGATCTACTCTCATTATGAAATAAGAACTTTAATCTAAGTGGCAAAGATTGGACACGATGTAGATTCTCATAGAGGTGGACATATTAAGATATATAATGACCAGTCAAACACTAAATGCTTTATCTCACACCTGTCATTGGGACACATTTAGTGGAAGAAATGAAGCGTGTCAGACTGAGAGTGACATCAGTAACAGAGAGTTAATGCCCCATCATGTTAAAGCAATAAACACATCGAAGTACTCAATGCCCTTTTAAATACAGAATGAACTATACATACACAAAGTAAATGCATTATTCAATTATGATTGGATTTGTTTTATGTGAAGTAGAATGATTTTTAAAAAAATGCATCTAAAAGTAAAATGTTTAAGGTGTAGTTCAAATATGTATAGGTTTCAAGCCCTTTGTGCCATCACGTGATGCTGTTCATCTCTTCTCTGTGCAGCGCCTCTCAATTCACACATTCGAGTTGTTTTGTACTCTCAGATTAACATCAGGACATGAAAATGGAAAGGCTGACACGAGGCGTGTATTCCAGTCTCATCACTGATGATTTATTCATGTAACATCTCATGTCTATCAATCACATTCAGAATAAAGAATCAATAGTACCCAGTGTAGATTCAGACGTCTGACAGTGGGATTTAAAGTCTTGTGTTTGTCCTATAAGAGCCACATGTCTCTCACACAGTGATGGATGAGACACTTTAAATATCCTTTGATTTATTTTTCAATATGAAGGGTATGGTTGGTAAAAAAATTTTTAGTTTCTCATGACCATTTACACCTTCTTCTGACCCCTAGAATGAACCTGTCGCAGAGGGTCTGATTGATTTCACTCTTATTAGTAGTATATAGTATATTAGTAGTGTTTATCTAACACTGAATAGATGTGCGATATGTGCCCATTTAGGTGTTAAACATTTGTTTTTGTACAGTGAGTTTTTTATTTAAAAGAACATTTAACATGGCCCAAAATGATGTGGTCAATCTGAGCATAGGTTAACATCATCCGTCGTTTAATAGTTTATCACGTGAACCATGTTAGCAGCTGATATGAGACATGTGAAGATCAATACTGGCTCTTTAAGATGCTGGGATCGGTCGTCACGGCTCACTTCCCCAAATCAAACCTCAATTTGCCGAGACAGACAGGCTCGTGTGCTGCACCTGACTGCTAAACCTTTAGAAAGGTGTGTTCACAAAAGCACTCTGTGCACTTTCTGTCTTAAAATAATGTGTTAAATATTCACAAAACATGACACAAAATGTTGCTTGAATTGTTTTTTAAACCTTATAAGCCGTCATGTAATTTTTAGCTGTGTTTTGAAGTATTCAATTGTTTAAGATCTTTCTCTTATGTTTGTATTTTTTCTAAAGGATGGTTGCTTATGTCTTTTGTGGTTTTATCGAGATCCGTTGTGTGAGAAACTCTACAGACAGGTGAGAGTATTGTTTCAAGAGCGACGTCTCTCCATCGAGGCGCATTGCTTTCTAGGACAAACACTCGAGGTTTCAAATCGCTTTCAGAGTGAAGAATGGCACAGAAAAAATCGGATGTCACATTAAAGTCAGAAGCTACTGATTTGTGCTCCATCAGTGTATAAAGTACACAGGGGTCTGCGCTAGTGTGCAGTCGTAACCATGGCAACAGACGTTCTTCTGAAGCCCTGCGCTGTTAGCAGCTATTGTTTGCTGTGGTAATGGTCCGGAATTCTTGCTAAAGTGAACGAGAAGCTGAAATTAACTTTAGCGTCAGAGCAGACGTTTATACATGCTGTAGTTACCACAATAAAGTGAGACATCAGGAAAGAAGAGACGATTCTGATCGGAAGGGATTCAGAGAGTGAAAACAACGTGAAAAAGACGGAGTGACAGAAGGAGAGAAACATGCCTCATGGGAGATTCCCACTTTGTTTTCTGCCAAGAAATGAGTGTTTGTTAGTAGACCGAGCTCTGGAGAGTATTCATGTCTGAAGCTTGTGAGATATCTGGCAACGTCCTCCATAAAATATTGTTTGATTGACGCACGGAAATCTGTCACAGATTTCTATAAAACAAAACGTCCAACGTGTTTTTGGTAGGCCAAAAAATAATTTGTTAGGACATAAAATCATGTTTTTATTGGTTCAGCTGTTGCAAATCATTATTGCTTTCTTCATTGCGATTCACACAGTACAAAATCATTTTGACGTTCAATGAGAATACTTCAAACACGCTGCATGGAGTCATGCAGCAGGTAGCGTTCACATCTTATGAAAATCTTCACGCGTTTTCAATGCTCGTCTTTTTATAAAACCCACCAGAGTGCAATTTACAGCCCATCTGCACATCTGTCAGCTTCAACAGGAAGTGCATGTGTTGTATCTGTCCGCTTTACTCTTAACATTCATTCATTATTAAACGCAGGTTGAGCTGTTTGCTTACAGAATACACCTACTGCACACACTGGTGAAAATAATTCATGTGGCTTTGTAAATATCATCAAAATAAAAAGTTATATTATTTTTAAAACGTTAAATAGATTATAAATAAATAAAAAATATTTATGACAGAATAAATATTTTAACAAATCATACAAAACCAACATTAGATTGCTATAAAATGTTTTATTTAACAAATATATATTTGTAATATACACCAAATATTTTTGGTGAATTCTGATATAAATATTTGAGTTAGTCAGATTTAAATTTAGTTTTTACTTACACATACACAAACTTGATTAAAACCAGTATATTTAATCTATTTCAAATGTTTCAATTGACTCTTATTGGTATAGATGGTTTCACAAAAAGAGTACAACTCAGAATTCACCTACTGTTCTTTATATTCTTCTTTATAACAGATTCATATTTTTACATTTAATAGTCTGGTGTCCAGTTATCTTGGAAATAAAGAAGGGATTATTGAATCCAGTTTTGTGTGCAAATGACTCATTTGGCCAGAAAAAAGTGTTAAAATTCAAGCAGATATTGATGCATTTTCCAGCTCTGCTCTTGTGCATATTGCACATTTAGAGAAGTAGTATGTTATTCTGAAGAGCGCTGTATATTGTGTGTGAACGCGCAGATGTGGTCTCATCTGCTGAATTCCACATAAAGAAGAAATAGAGATTGGAGTTTACACCGCTGTCAGATCCATTTCACTCTCTCATTATATTCCTCCATCTGAAAGAGGAGAAAAGTGCGAAGCATATATTAAAAACATTCATTATTCAGCCTGGAGGTTTTTCACTGCGGTTTATGCTGAACTTCCTGTAGTATTAATACAGGTCCTGCAATTATTACAAAATAATCCTGACAAACCCAACAAAATCTAAATGTTGTGGCCTTCGTGTTTGTCTCGGTGAGTTCATTTCATTTAATATTTTGACTTGAATTCCATATTAGTAAAAGTTAAGAGATTTTTATTATGTAAAATGTGACATCATCACAGGTTGTTTGAGGTGTTAATTAATCCAGTGGTTCATCACCGACCTGACAGCCGTACCCGACCCGATCAATAAAATCCAGTCGTGTTACGCACAGCGCTGATTATTCTATGGACAGCTGACAGGGAACACTCGATAGCACAATCCAGAGGCTCGATCCGCACCACGTCTACAGCTGCCCGAGCCGAACGGAGAACCAACTGAGACACGACACTGGTGTTTGGATCGTTGGCTGATAATTACTTTATGAACTGGAATAGTTTTAATTATCTGTAGAATGAAGAGCATGGCAGAATGAATCAATATTTGGCTCGTGTGAGCAGAGGTCGGTGAAGGCAACAGAATGTGTTCTGGAGGATATTGCGGTGTTTTTTAACCCGAGGCTCTTTTCATGTACAGATCCTGTGATGTGTTTCCCACAGGATAGGAAAATCACCTGAGATCTCCTTAACATCTCCATCACTCCTCCTTAACAGCAGAGAGATTACATAGAGATCAGACGAACACGTTTCTCTTGAGAATATCTCTAGTTTCACATGAGATAAATGAGCCAGTTTGGTATTTCTTCAGCACATAGGACCGGTGGATGTTGTGTGGATGTGAAGAATCTCCGGTGATGAGCCGAGGGCAGGGTTTGTTTAGACAGGAGATGTAGTAATTGCTCTTGATAACTATCATTTACATCTTGTTAGCGTGAACGCTTATTTTAGAAGTATGAAAACACACTTTAGTGTTTAGACACAAAACAATTACAGGCTAGAGATAAAAAATATACCTATCTTACTGTTTTAAACACATGTAATATCACGTGTTCTGAGAGAGAGAGAGAGAGAGAGAGAGAGAGAGAGAGAGAGAGAGAGAGAGAGAGAGAGAGAGAGACAGAGAGAGAGAGAGAGAGAGAGAGAGAGAGAGAGAGAGAGAGAGAGACAGAGACACAGAGACAGAGAGAGAGACAGAGAGAGAGACAGAGAGAGACACAGAGAGACACAGAGAGACAGAGAGAGACAGAGAGAGACAGAGAGACAGAGAGACAGAGAGACAGAGAGACAGAGAGACAGAGAGACAGAGAGACAGAGAGAGCTCTTTCTGTTACATTCTCTCTTTTCTATTTTTACTTTAAGTCTTTCTCACTCACTCACACTTAAAACATTTATATTGAGTTTTTAGGTGAAACCGTTATTATTGGTAAACTTGAAAGGTTGGAAATTATGTAAAAATACTGTACAAATGTGTGTCTATGTATGTAAAAAGGTTAATCTGATTAATTGAAATATTTCCATTATAATTCACCAAAAATATATATTTATTAAATAAATCATTTTTGTCATTACATAAACTTTTCATTAATAATTTAAATTAAATAATGTGTTCTACTATTTTCCAATGAAAACAATCTATTTTATATTTAAAATCTTATTTTATTATATTAATATAATTAAAGTTATTAGAACTGTTTATTTTTGTGATATTTACTTTAAGCCACATCAGAAACTTTTTACAGGAAACTCACTCACTCACTCACTCCCTCTCTTTTACTCCCCTCTCTTGTATGGGCATTTCTAACAGATGGAGTTTTTCTGGATGGCTCTCTCTCTCAGAGAATCATGGGAGTATTTTAGTCCAGAGTAATCCTGACCATCTGCTGTCTCACTCACTGCCTCCAACTGCCCCTCTGAGAATCCCTCTACTGTCCATCCGTCCACTGCCCCAGCACTTTACTGCCCCGGACAATTCTGCTTCCACTTACAATTATTGGTCCAAACTCATCACAGCGCCCCAACCCTTGACTTACCCTTCCGCCCTGCTCATCTACAGGCACTACAGCACTATGCTGATTTACACACACATCATATCTGTATTTTACATCATTAGTGTCTCAATAGAAACCTTCGTCTCTATTCTGCTATTACAATATTTCTGTGACCTCTTAACACAAGCAGTAAAAGACCTGTGAATGATAATCTGCTTATGATAATCACGTCTACATCAC
Organism: Triplophysa yarkandensis; assembly: GCA_033220385.1. Classification (NCBI taxonomy): domain Eukaryota; kingdom Metazoa; phylum Chordata; class Actinopteri; order Cypriniformes; family Nemacheilidae; genus Triplophysa; species Triplophysa yarkandensis. The sequence goes on along the minus strand of JAWHQN010000154.1, from coordinate 493,853 downwards.
AGTTTATTGTGCATCAGATCTGACTGTAACACATATATTCATATGTAAAGCTAGGCCAACTGTGCTGAAAGTAGTTTTTTACGGCCTCTCTGTAGATCTGGTCATTCTGACTGTTTGAACCACGTGTATGTTATTTTACTGGCTTCAGCTGTTTTAGTAGGGCAGTGTTTTAAATGTATAATCCTGATCAAACTCTTGAATCTTTATCCTTCCAGACATAAACTCTTCACAGGCGGGATCTCCTGCAGTGAAACATTAGTGGACTTTTTATCTTAGATAGTCCTAGGTACAAACTATTCGAAAATATAAATTTGTATTCCCGTGAAGTACTTATAGCGTATCAGACTTTTATATTGATAATAATAATATTGAAAATCTCAATATGAATATAAACATTTCTTTTCATATTTACTCAAATCCAGATTCAATTTGATTTTACACCCTCACTTGATTCTCTTTTTATACCTCAAGCAATTTTGGGAGAAACACAGCTTGAGAAAATGTCCTCAAACAGACACAATAAAGCAGAATCTCTTGTGTTTTATGTCTTTATTATAAATCTGTTAATATGTCTATCTTTACAGAAACACATGACTGCACAAACAACAATCTCACATTGAGTTAGAATACAGTAAGAGCCCATGATCCTGTATAATAGGGCACATCACCATAAACAATGAAGATGATTCCCCGTACGGGACAGGCAGTGAACCTCACCAATATCTGAGATACAATGACACAATTGTCACACACTTAATTACGACATCCCATCATAGATCACATACAGTACACACATTTAAAGACTATGATTCTGCACACAATAGAATAGAAAGAGAGAGAGAGAGATTTAGTCACTATTCAGTCCTTAATTTCCAAAAACATTTGTGTAAACTAATTTTATATCAGAAAAAAATCATTTTTTCAATGTCATATTTTGACATTTAAATTAAATGACACAAATTAAATTATATAGCAATACACCTCTGGCCAAACCCTGGGCAAAAAAGCTGAAATGACTTTTAAAGTCAACTCGACTGTCCTTCAAATTTTAAGGGATCAAATCTTTTTTTGAGGGTGGAAGAATTTGTGTTGATAATAATAATAATAACTGCCATTATTATTGTTGAATGAAAGAGTTTGAGCAGGATCTTTCTGTGTTTTGTTGATTTCTAATAGAGATTTATGTAAAGTTGTCTTTCAGTTGTTGCGTGTAAAGAGAAGGTTATTGTGAATCTCTTTGGTTGTTTCTGGTTGAACATCAGAAGGTTTAAATGAGTTCAGCTCAGTTTCTCCAGCTCCGATTCATCTGTTCTTTAATAGAGGAAACATAAGAACTGATACTGACAAATATTCATATTTCATGAGATGATTCCATACCACACACTTGCTTTACATTATCATGAAGACGTTACCTACATCTATATTATGTTCTCTGGAGATGAGTGTTCACAGCGTAGCCCTTTACATTTTGGGATATAATAAGACACACAATCACAATGAGCTTCACATGGGGTTTGTCTCTCCTCTGTTTGAATGAATTCTCTTCCTGCATGCACAGCATGTGCTGGTTAATGTTGTAAATGTATGTGAGATGTCAGTGGTCTTGTTATCTCAGACAGATGCTCTTCAAGCGTGTGTTACAGGAGATATCTGCTCTCTCCTGCTGTTGCGTCTCTGAGGAGCTGCAGCCGGACACGCTTCTGTCCAGACACGCAGACGCTCCGCAGAGACACTCGGCTTACAGGATTTCATTTCTCAAACATGTCTCACCTTGTTCTCACCTGCTGTACTCTGGAGTCATACTGTGTCCTGCTGTGTTACTGCACGCACCTGCCGCACACACACACACACACACACACACACACACAAACACTCATATATATATATATCTATAGTCTGCGGTTAACTTGCTCTGTCAGAGAAATGAGATCGGTGACCTGTCGCTCTGTTCATGAGCTCTCTCGACTCTTTGAGAACAACAGCGGTCTCACAATGGTGTCAGAGCGGACTGATCTTTACATATATTAAACTTGTAAAAAAAACTTCTTACAAGTAGTTCATGTCTGAGGTCTACAACAAAAAGAAGTTTCCCATATGTTAATTAAATAATATAATAGAGTATAAATTAAATAACTGTACATATGTCAGTTATTTCTTAATCATTGAATTGCTCATAGTTCCACTTGCATCATTTAATAAACTGTATTATGTCTTCTTTAGATTCTGCATATTTTCATTCTAAAATAATTAAAAGTTAAATAATTTAAATATATTTTAGTAACAGGAGGTTTCCAACTCACTCTTAATATTTGAAAGAATTTTCTTGAAAGAATGAATCATTTGTACACTTGTGGTTAGTTGGTTTTGAGTATGCAGAGGATGGTTTGTGTATCCATGAGCGTGTGGTTTGTGATAGTGAGAAGTAGAGAGAGTTTATATGTAATATATGTATGTCTCTCTCTCATCTGAAACTCACAGCACAGGATCAGTGGGACAGAAAAATGACCTTCAAAAGTCAAAGTCTCCATTTGTTCTCTAATATCTGTAATGTCTGTGAGAAATATGCAGCATTTCCCTATAAATGTGTCAGTTTAATGATCTCTAAAGTTGACCTCATGACAGTGTTAACCCGAGTACGTTAAGAGTAACATGTTGTTTTGTGTTGTTTGTGTAATCGAATCATGAAAGCAGAAAGAAATGAACACACGCTCCTCTCTGTCCTTCTGTTTCATCTGAGTCACAAGTTCTCAGGGTTTCAATTCCAACATAAAACAAGCATGGAGAAAGAGAGAGAGAGAGACCAGAGAAGAGAGAGAGAGAGAGAGAGAGAGAGAGAGAGAGAGAGAGAGAGAGAGAGAGAGAGAGGGGAGGGGGGGGATTGATGGATGGATGGATGATTTTAACAGAACTTTATTGTCTTCGGGGGCCTCGGGACTTCAAGAGATTTTAGAAACAGGACAGAAGTTTATTTCACAAAAGCCCAAACCCAATCTGTGTTAGAGGAACGTTTCATTGTTTAAAGAGAAAGACGGTCTCTTGGGCAGTGATCGTCCTCTAGCAACAGATTAAATCTAATAAAGTTTAATCCAAAGAAAAGTATAATCTGAAATCAGAGATATGTGGAATAGAAATGCTCATTTTGTGTAAATGCAGTGCAGTGTTCTGAGGAACACAATCATAATCAATGGGTAATATTATTCATTTCATCTTTTCAGATTTGATTGGATTGTTGGATAACATGAGAACAGTGTTTGTAAAGTAAAGCATATTAATAATAATCCTACAATATTTCAGTGGTTTTTGTTGGGAAACAAAAAGGCTTACTGCTTATTATCTGAACTGAAGTATATCTGTCCCGTTTGCTTTCGACATCATTTTAAGGTAATACCATATTTAGAAATTTTGATAATTGAAGAAAATTTAAATTAAAAAAGAAAATGAAAAGTTTGAATTAAAGATTAATAGTTTGCTTTCAGTTTACTGATTAAAATTTGATACATAATGTTTATTATGAACGTAACAATTTAACAAGTAAACATTAAATGATCTAAAAATATGTAGTATTAATGTTAGACAGAAGCTGAGAAGTTAATATATAAGAAGTCAATATATAACTATTATGGAAGTCCCAAGTATAAGAGGAGTTTTGTATAAGGGCGATTAATTGATCTATAATCGGTTTCATATGCATAGCAAGGTTTCATAAAATAATATAAAGATAAAGTGATATTTCGGCTATGTAATGTGGTCAGCTGGTACAAATCAGGGTCTTTTATAACGTCTCAGCTTAACCAATCAGAACCAAGGACCAGAACTTACGGTTTTGCGTGATAGGGTGTGATAATATTTGTAAATGTTTTTGTCAAAAATGCTTAATAGATCATCAGGTTTATTTTGAAGCCGTCATCAAACACGTTGAATGTCTGATCATTACAGAAACACGGCTTCATTTATCAAGCGTGAAGCTCATGACAGACGCTCAGAATGAGTTTTATAAGATCTGAACATCTTGAAGTGTCTGTAGAGCGCTGCTGTTGGCAACGATTGGAACTTGAGGATTACAATAAGATGAAAAAGATTCAGAGTCAGAGGAGAACAAATCTTTACACGGAGATTTTTTATGTTATGATAAGATTGGTGGTCTCCAACCTTTCTTTAAGCGAGGGCTACCTAAGGAGATGAAATGATCCATAGAGCTACTTGTTGGATATTATAAAAGAACAATAATTTAAATGTGAATAGAAACTTTACAGGCACAGAATGTTTTTAAATAAAAAGGAACAATTTCAGTCAGGCCGGTCTCATTATCCACAAGTACTAAACTTTTTTCAACTTGAATTTGTGAATGCAGAATTATTACTTAAACATTTTCATTTAGTGAATCAAGGTAAAAAAAACATGCTGCCTTTATAATTTGGCGCCCAATATCGCTGGGTAAAGTTCATGTGCAGCTCTTACTGTTTAGCTCTGGGCATCCTCAAAAAGATCATGAGGGCTACCAGGTGCCCGCGGGCACCACGTTGGAGACCCCTGGATAAGATGATAAGTGTGTTTGAGGAACGTGATCTGTTGCATTGGGTTTCTGAAAGCATGAAAACAGATTAAGATGTAGAACTGAAGGCTCGTTTAAATGATATTTTCTACTTTAATAACAGTCTAATCATTACAGTCTCGCTTCTCATATCTCAGATTTTTCATGCATGAAAGCTGTGTTTCTCCGGCCACCCGGCGAGTGGATTTATTTATTCATAAGCAGAGTCGAGCGCTGTCAGAAAGAACCTCAACCCTGGGATCAGGAGAAGTTATTCCTCAGGAAGCATCACTTCACACCACATCTCCGCTCTCATAACATCCAGGCCAGATATCATCACATTTACATCCAATCCAGCCAACGACACCCAGAAACAATATAAACACTTGAATCCATTTCCTAAAAAGTCATATGATAGGTGGTTGTTCTGCTGAGGGTTACGGTTATGTGTGATGCCGGACGGGCTGGAAAGCTTTTCCTTTCATGTTGAATATAAAGGAGCGATTGTGTGCTGTGACATTCCTCATAATGGGATTTATTCTGAGGATATTCACACCAACCAGCGGTGAGATATCAGATCTGTCTCTCTGTGGTCTCCTCACACACCTGAGGAGGTGTAATAAACACACACATCCATCTGAAGTGACCCACATTTACTGTGTAACATTAAACAGTGTTTGAGAACTGGACCGTGTCACTCGAGGGTTTGGTCATTAAACACCGTTCGCTTTCATCCGCTTCAAGGTGACATTCACACCTGATTTATTCTTAAACTCTCATAGAACATCATCATTTCATCTCTGCACGTTACAGAAGAGTGAAAATAAAACAGGAGATGAATCTTAGACAGCAGATTCCAAAATACAGAAATGAAGCATAAATAAATCCAATGAGTTCCCAGCCTCATTTATCAGAGCGACATGAAGGTTTTCTTCTTGTGTTTGAGGAAATCTGGGGTAAAAGAAACATTAAGTGTACTGAAGCTTTTGTTCTGTAACAGTCAAACTAAACGCGTCATATTGTAATGTTCTGTGATTTTGCTCTTTGGTTTAGTTTCATATTTGTGGAGAAAACGATTCATTTCTCTTTCAATATTTCTGTCCGGAATATTCTGCAATCTCATATCAACACCTTAGCAAACACCTCCAACATCCTCTGTGTGTCTGGGATTTTAATTTCTCTCTCTGATGGAGGAGGCAGAGATGTTTCATAATGATGAACAGATGGTTAGAGAGCAATATAAAACAACTTTACGTCTACAGGCATTATAAGCAGAACACATGAGAGAGAGAGAGAGAGAGAGAGAGACCAGAGAGAGACCAGAGAGAGACCAGAGAGAGAGTCTCATGAGTTGTGTTATGGAGCAATCTCTGCTTTCTCTCTCTTTGTCTTTTTTTTTCTATATCTTTCTCTCACTCTCTCTCTCTCTCTCTCTCTCTCTCTCTCTCTCTCTCTCTCTCTCTCTCTCTCTCTCTCTCTCTCTCTCTCTCTCTCTCTCTCTCTCTCTCTCTTTTGCCTCAGGCGGTCTCGGGTCTCTTCTGCATGGATTGAGGTGATTTTGTGTTAAACTGGCCACAGTGTGATTTGATTTGAATGCTGCTGTAGTTTTTCAAACTTTTGCTGTTCACACACACACACACACACACACACACAAACACGGACGCTTGTACACACACATGCACACATTTACAGAAAACAGGAAAGAATAAAAGCAATATGAGAAGAACATTGATAACTTTCATTATAACTGATTTTATAGTTTAAGTTCAGTATTTTCTTCCTTATTGAAAGTGTTTCTCAATGCTCATTTAACAGAGATGTGCGTATGTGCGTCCTCTAATCTCTGGTCACATGATTGTTGATCCGCATCGGCTCTGGACTCCAGCTGTCCGGACCAGAGCAGAGTAAAATCTCTGTATTTCTCTTTAAGAGACGGCTTTAATCTCTGTCAATTCTGGAAAGAAGACTAGCCCAGTGATGACTGTAAAAGTTTGTGATATAAATTCATTATTAAATATATGAAATAATACTGAGATACACATAAATATCAATTTCATCTCAGCCGTTTCTCTTACAGTCTCTCGAGAGAAATAACATCAGATATAAATGAATGAGAGTTCAGGTGAAGCATTTATATCAATTAATATCAGACTTTGATATCTTGCGGAGACATTTCCAAGATGAAATGGTTTGTTTTTATGGTAAGACGTTAGAAGATCGAGATCTTCTCATTAAACCTCTGTCTAAGAGAAAGAACTGTGACGTTCGAGAGATTTGAGAGATTCTTTCAGTCCTCTATATGTAAAAGGGTAAGCTGAGATCTGTGTTTTCTCAGAGTTATTTTTAATCCAAAGCAGCTGCAACATTTCACAAGCAAGAGGGAAATTTGTGTCAACAGTTATTTACAGAGAGAGTAAACAGGCACGGATGCGATGGACGGATCTGAAGTGTGTGACACATAAGACTGAAGGAGCTTCCCGTCTTCAGACGGTCTTATGTTTCAGGGTCTCGGGTGAAGGGGCTATTCCAGGGTTCAGAGTCTAAGGTTTCATCTTTGTAGCGTTGGAATACCAAGGAGAGCAAGTGAGTCTCCATCGCGTCTAAATGTGAAGTTGCTAGACATCGTCTCTCTCTAGAGTTCTCTCGGCTATTTTCACCTCCGCTCAGAGCCGACAGACCATAGACCGGCTGTGTCCAAACAGGGTAACTGAGAAACAGATACAAACAGAGAAACCATCATTCGTCACATACTGATGAAAAATCACACACTCTTCAGTGGCTCGTCTGTGTCTCGGATATTTCTCTGGAGAAGTCAGAAATCTTCAAAAGAGATCTCAACAATGTCTCATGAGCTCAGATTTGTCCTGTGTGCTATCAAAAGTCAATTCTATTCAAGATCTCAATATGAACTCAAACATTTCTCATCAAATCTACTCAAATCCAAAAGCTTTAACATTATCACAGATTTAGACTACAACAGTTTAGAGATGTGAAGGTTTCTCTGTGTGTTTGATGTAAGAGAGAATATAAAGATCACTTTTTGCATGTTTTTGAGGCAGCGATGAAGCAGACGCTCGTGTAACGTGTGATGTTTCACAGAAATCGTGTGAAATCTTGCAGCCGAGGTTAAAATTACACTGTGTGTGAGTGTGCTAGAAATCTTCTTCTCCTCACCTGTGTCAAGAGCCCAAAAAATCATGAACATTCATTCAATGCAATTTTCATATCACAGAGATCTGGCCTCGAATGCTGGACGAGACTTCTGTCTTAAATCTGTGGGACTCACGCTGGGTCTGTAATGTGTTGGATGTGGTATTAATATTCAGAAACATTTGTGTCACCGTCTCATGCTGTTAGGACACATGTATATGCGTCTGATACATTTCCACATTTCAGATGAATATAGCAAAGCAGTCGAAACTGAACGTGTGAATAACAACCAGTAATATTTTATGTTAAAATTAAGTACAAATTTGCACTAAGGTGTTGTTTTAAGATCGTTTTCTATAATAAAATGATGAAATATATCATCATGCATCTCTTACTGCTTGTTTTTAGGGTTTAATACAGCAGAATTGCTGTAATTGATATTCTGAAGCGATTTCAAAGCCTTGTGCGTAACTGTGTTTTGTCTCAACTTTTCTTGATTATTCAGCAGAACTTTAAAGGTACTACAGCACAGAGAGCTGATCTTATATAACAAACTTCCTCTAATGATTTATTATCTTTCAAACATTCATCTTCAGTCATTTATTGTTGTTCAGTATTGATGTTTAGCATTGTGGTTTTCCTGTTTGTTCTTTGTAAAAATGCCCCAGGTACCAAATAATAATAATAATAATAATAATAATAATAATAATAATAATAATAATAATAATAACTATAGTACTAGGGGAAGGAACATTGTTTAATAATACTACTGATAATAATAATTATTGTTATTATTGTAAATTATTATTATTATTTTTATTATTATTATAATCATTATTGTTACTATTATAATTATTATTATTGTTGTTGTTATTATGAATTAGTAAATTGGACAATTATAATACAGGTTGATTGTTATTTTGAAAACAACATTTTAAAAGCTCAAAACAAGTCTTTGACCAACAGCTTTCCTTCTTTCCTGTTGCCTATATTTTAAACAGCTCTAAATAAGAACACAATCTGCATCAGTCCTTATATCTTCTGTTTATTTCAGCATGATCAGCAAACCGATACGTTCATGTGCTCATTGACATTCATAATAAAATGCCTTTAGATTTATTATGTTCTCAAGGGATCGAATCTTCTCTGAGAAGAAAAAAAAACTGCTGAATCTGAGAAATCTGCCTCAGCTAATGTGATCAAAACAGAGTTTAGTCCGAGGAGGAATTTCTTTCTTCAGTGTTTGATGTTCAGAGATGAGTATTGCATTAAGTCACAAAGGAATAAACTGATTTCACCTATATATTCTGTTATTGCTACAAAATAACTCTTTCACTTATAAGATATTTATTCAATTTAGGTTATTGTAGTCGCTGCTTTATGACAAGAGCGAAATGACATCATCCAAATTTAACACGGCAGATGTTTTCCATAAATAATTTCTGTGTACTTGAAGATGCAGAATTGAGTTTCAGGCCTCTGCGTGTGTGTGTGCGTGCGTGCGTGCGTGAATGTGTGAATGTGTGTGTGCGAATCTGAGATATTGTTGAGATCTCTTCTGAAACTCTAATAAAGACATTTGAAAAGATTACTTACTCTTATTTTTAGAAGACATGTGTGAGACACAGATGAGACTTAAACAGACATTTCCATTTTATCTCACTGTTGTCTAGGTCAGAGGTCGCAAAACTTTACGATGCCACAACCCCCTAAACATGTTGGAGCTTTTGTGAGGACCCTTTCTAAAATATATATCCAACTTATGTTATATACAGTATATATAATATTAGTATATATTATAAACTATGGTAGATAAATAGCAAGTGTGAGAGGAATTAGAGACATTTAATCAAAAATTAAAAATGGGCTTTAATAAGAGTGATGTTGGTTGTGTGTTTTTCTCCTTCATCTACTATAAACGTTACTACAGTGAGAAGAACTAAGTAGAAAGATTACAATGTATCAATTTATAAAATGTATTATTTTAATGTGTCTTTTTATTTATTTAAAAATATCTGGGAACTCCTTAGAACCTTTTGCGGACCCTCTGGGTATCCCTTTTTGAAAACCCCTGATCTTGGAGACATTATTGAAATAAATAATTGTGATTTGTAGTCTATACATGGGTTATTTTACTGTAATAATGACTGTAGTGATGTTTGTAGAATGACAGAAGGATGAGCTGTGGGGGTTAAACACATTGAAACATCTTGCGCTGAGTCCGGAGTAAAGCAGATGCATGTTGCCCGTGCAGGAGACAAGATTTCATATTCCATTTATTGATTTCTTTCTATTGTGACATCACAATCCTCATCAGTCATGAACCCGTTTACCTGCAGGCCCTCATATCCCATAATCCTTCTCATTCACAGCATGTATCAGCAGAAGAAACAGCCGCTGTAATCATACAACAGATTCTGTGGGTTTCCCCATCTGACGTCCTCTCGCCGCGTATCGCTCAGCTTTCAAAGGCTCACAAATTACGCAATGGGACGTTGGGCCCTAATAGTGCATAAAACCAGATTACAGGAGATTAAGGGAAAGACCCGCCCCTTTGAACTCTCACCCCGCCTCCTGGGGGGGGGGGGGGGCTTCCGTGAGTCAGACCATGCAGATGGGTCGATGTTAAGAAGCTTAGCTTCCCACACACACAAGTGTGTATGGGTAAAAGCTGGCGACACAATATGCCCGTATGTGTCGTGCCAGTGTGAACATGAGCCAGCTGATAAGAAACATATTCTCGTGATTCCCAAAATGTCACGGAGCAGAATCGATTGTGCATGGAGCTTCACACAGTGACGTTCTCTGACGTCTCTCTGAGCTGTCTTGATATTATTGTGTTGTTACAGATTGATTGTGCTGACCTTGGTTTATAGATATGGATCTGTATTTTTTTTAACCCCGGGTCATTTGTGAACACAATCTGTCCTATTACTTCAGAAACTCCATGTGACTTCTCTAGAGCCACGAGAACATCTCATGATGCCGACGAATGAAAGTATGAATAAACGCTTTCCACAGAATATCATCTCATGACATTACAGACTGTCAAAGAAGTGAACTGTTAAAATGCGTTTTGTATAAATATAAAGGATTTTATCACAATATATCCCTGAAAAGGAGAATCTCTTCCAGTACAAAATTGTAAGACTTTAAATGTGGATTTGCGATATTTAATCATTTTAGCTTATTGTTTTCAGGTCCATATCTGGAATCCAGAAAGTCTATATGATTTGCAGAGGACAGACCAGAAAAAAAATCTGAATTAAGTTTTTCAAATAAGTCCAGTCTGTTTATTTGTATTTATTGCATACATTATATTTGACTAACGTGTTTGCATTTAAACCTTTACTTTAGTCAGATGATTCCTTTATATAAACTTAGTCATCACTTTTCTGTAAGGGAGGGGCATGTTTTTGTTTCCATGGTAACAGATACTGTAGGTGGGTCTCCAGGATCATTTCTATTAAATAATAAATAAAGGTTTGGTATACAGGCTCAGCTCATTGGGGTGTTTGAGTTATGCAGATCTGGCAACCCTGCCTGAACTCTTGATTGACAGGAACCACAGAAAGGAATGAGGGATTATTTTAGGGATCTGAGCTCAGTACAGACGATCACAAACATTCAAGTGTGAATGTGTTTCTTGTCACAGAGATTTATACAGACAAAATGTAGACGTTTTTTTATCTTTTATGTATGCAGAGAGAATATTTCCTCCCAGACTGAAGCAGAGAACTGCATGAATATATTTACCTTTATGAATATTCAATAACAACAAGACAACAAAGAACAAACGCTTTTACATTCAGCATGAACCACAAACACAGTCTGTGTTTTAAAACATTCTTCCTTCCTTCCTTCCTTCTTTCTATATGTTTTTGTATTTTTTTTATTAATTCATTCCTTTATTATTTATTACTTTTTTCTTTTCTTTATTGAATTGTCTGTTTATTTTATTTATTTATTCAATGATTTTTTACATATTTCATTCATTCATTCATACATTAAATTAGTTGTGAAGTAATGTCATGATGTAGTAATGTCATATTCATCCATATATGGAAAGCCTTTTAAGGAAATTAGAAGCAAAATCTTTCTGTTAAATCATCGTATTAAAGTATTACATTTAATGTATCTTAATATTTTTTATTTTTATAGCAAACTCTATTAACAGGTGTGTGGGTGGGTGCGTGCGTGTGCATGTGCGCGTGTGCGAAGAGAGTTTGTGAATCTCACATTTCGGTTTTGACTCCGGAAGTGTCGTGTGACGGCTCTCTGCCTCAGAAGATGTCAAAGATGTTTTGAGAATGTGCGACAGAAATAGCACGCTGAATGCTGAACGAGAGCGGGGCAATTATAAAATGAATGCAGGCGTTCTTTCACGAGGTCATCAGAGAGATAAAGACATGAAAAGATGAAGCAGTCAGATGATGAATAGATGCTGTGATTGAGGAGGACATGAGCATCACACACGTGTGTACAGAACCGTATAAAGATTCTTCCGGTGTGTTAAAGGTGCTCGATACAGACCGACCAGAGCGAGTCTTTCATGTGCTTGTCTTCGGTTCTTCTCACGGCTTACTGTATCTTATCAAGAGCTCTCAGAACATCACACAAGTGTTTTTCTGGATGAATATTCATGAGCCGGATCCATTGGAATATAAATGATGAATGAGGCCAGCTAATTTTCCTGGAGATTATGAAGCCGATTGTATCAATATGAATCTCTGCTAATGATTGTCTGACGCAGCACAGATTTAATTCTCATTTTTAATATCTGATCTGGTGTAATGATGCATGTTGTGTAATACATCACACTTTCTCATCGTGGTTATAACCGCTGTCATGAGAGTGATCACAACTTATCATTCATCAGAAACCTGTAACTTCACTTCTAGAAAGAAACAGCGTTTGTCTTCTCATCACTTCTTCTCTCTTCTCCCTTCATCAGGACATGATAGACTGCAGATGTGTGTTGAGATGAATGGCTCTTTATATTCAAGACTTTGATGTCCGTTATTGATCTCTGTCCTGCCAGTCAGATACATGTGACGGTGAACTTCAAAAGACATTTCGGCTCTGAATTCAAGACAAGCTTAAGTAGTCGATTCATGTCTTGAGTTCCCGTCGCTGGTGAGCGGCTTGTGTACGGGGAATGAAAAGAATATTCTTGACTCCGGGTTATGAATGTGTTGAGGTTTTGAAACGCGCTCATTGTGAGAGATTGTTGAAGCTCTTTCACAGATCGTGTCAGAGGTCGTGTCGCCGTGAATATTCACCGCCGCGCGTTCATGTGTGAATGCCTTATGTCCGTCCACATCTGCAGAAACAGAGAAGCTCAACAGCTTCATGAGATATCAGCTTCGATCGTGGGTTTGTTAAATGAAAGTCATTAATCAAAACTCTCACATGATGCTCATTACACACCGGAGCAAAGCATCCGCTCATAACACATCCCATACAAACACCAGCTTCACCGGCGCTTACTGCAGATTTATCTTCATGACAGCCCAACATGAGGTGTTTCAGCCGAGACGACACTTTTCGGAGACAAAATCCGATAAAAATGTTAATTCTGCTAACATGCAGAAAGCCGAAGCTGAGGTGGCATCTGCCTGGCCTCGTCCTGAGAGAAACTTCAGCATGAATAAAAGCCTTGCTGGTGCTTCTTAATATTGCAAATATTCTCTTTAATGAAAAAATAATCATCCACCGTCGCCATTAAGAGTCCCGTTATAAATCCTCCAGACCCAAGCTAATCTTTTTCACAAGACTGAACAAGAAACTGACAGAAACCCTGAACATCTTTAAAGGTTCAACTAAATACTGAATCTGTACTTCGAGAGAACGCCATGTGAAGTTCCTGAAGGAGAATTAAATACTAACGTTTCTTTCAAATAAAAGATGCCACACTTTTTTACATTTTCACTTTAGCAGGTTATTTAATAAAGGTACACTGCTCAAAAATCACAAGTACAAATCTTCACGTTTATACAGTTCATAATTTATTACAAACAAACAATTGTGAATAAGAGCTTAAACCAGTAGGTTGAAATGAAACTATAAAATGTCTCTCATCATTCACTGATCCTAACGTTGTGTCAAACATCTATGAATTTCTTCTCCCACGGAACACTAAAGAAGATATTTTGAAGAATGTTGGGAACTAGCACCCATTTACTTGCTTACAGTTGCCTACATTCTTTAAATGTTCCTCTTTTGTGAACAGCAGAAAAAGAAGTTATAAATGTTTGAAATGACATGAGATAAGAATATAGTTTAAACTGTAAGTTTAATTTTTGAGCAGTATATGAAACCACCTTAAAATAAAGAACATTACGTACAATGTTATTTTATTAAGAAAATTACATACAGTATTATTATAGAAAATATATATAAAATGTATATCATCTTGTGTTATAGTTTTCCTAAAAAGTAAATGTACAATGTACTTTGGAGTACTTTTAGGAGCTGAAGTTTGGTAACCGTCTCCAGACGTGCAGCCGGGTCATGACCTTTGCTCATGAGGTCAATCAGGGTTCACCAAGGTGTTTCCATGAGAGAGTAAAAGTGCTGATGTTCATCATTTAACTAACCAGAAATAAACCAGTCTAAAATTAACATTCAGCACGGATCTGCCCTTAAAAAAAGTCTTTCATATCTTGTCTGAAAAAACTCCAATAAACCAAAAAACACAAAGCAACACATTCATCTGTCAAACACACAAACACACAAAATATTGATATTAACATCTAATGTCACTTTTTATTTGATTGATTGATTATGATTGTTGAGGATAACACAAATGAACATGTAGAAATAATACAAGAAGCTTGTGTTTGCATCAACAATGACTTTTTTACTTTTTTAGTGTAACCTGAAGCAGTTTCTCATTGCACTTCATGACACGGAAAGCTGCTGATGAATCCCTGCAGATCACTCACACATATTCAGATGTGTTTCAATGACTTCAGGGTCACTGAAAGGAATAAAATCGCCTTTAAGAAAGTGTAAATGAATCTGATAAACTGTCCGTCGCATCTCAGTGAGTCACTGTGAGACGCAGGAAAGACCCTGAGACCTGCGGGACATCTCACTCCTCCTGACAGTCCAGAAAAGCTGTTTACCAGCAGGAAGTTGGAGGTGTTGCGAGTGAGAGAATATTTGTATTCTTACGGTATGGCCGTCCTGCCAAGCATTCTGGGATATCGGCCAAACGTTGGGAGGATGAGCCAGGTAACGGCCATCTACCTGCGGGAGAGAGCTCAGATCACGACACCAGTAAAGAGCCGAGTCTATACACACACACGGGCATGCACACACACACACACACGCACACACTGAGTATCTACACACTTCTTTCTCTTTTTGCTTTAATTAGAAAAGTCACCTCGCTCGGCCTGGAGGCACCTGCAGGGGTTTGAGAGAGAAGAGCATCTCATACTTTCACTCTCCAAACAAATGTCTACATTAATGTTTATTAATGCAAGAGTGACTGACCCACGAGAGACAGAGAGTGAGAGAGCGAGAGTTAGTGAGAGTGAGAGAACGAAAGTTACAGAGAGTGAGATAGCGAAAGTTACAGAGAGTGAGAGAGCACAGAGAGTTACTGAGAGTGAGAGATCGAGAGTAACAGAGAGTGAGATAGCGAAAGTTACAGAGAGTGAGAGAGCACAGAGAGTTACTGAGAGTGAGAGATCGAGAGTAACAGAGAGTGAGAGTTACAGAGAGTGAGAGAGCACAGAGAGTTACTGAGAGTGAGAGATCGAGAATTACAGAGAGTGAGAGAGCGAGAGTTACAGAGAGTGAGAGAACGAGAGTTACAGAGAGTGAGAGATCGAGAGTTACAGAGAGTGAGAGTTACTGAGAGTGAGAGATCGAGAGTAACAGAGAGTGAGAGTTACATAGTGTGAAAGAGCGAGAGTTACAGAGAGTGAGAGATCCAGAGTTACAGAGAGTGAGAGAGGGAGAGTTACTGAGAGTGAGAGAGCGAGAGTTACTGAGAGTGAGAGAACGAGAGTTACAGAGAGTGAGAGATCGAGAGTTACAGAGAGTGAGAGTTACTGAGAGTGAGAGAGTTACAGAGAGTGAGAGAGCGAGAGTTACAGAGAGTGAGAGAGCGAGAGTTACAGAGAGTGAGAGTTACAGAGAGTGAGAGTTACTGAGAGTGAGAGAGTTACAGAGAGTGAGAGAGCGAGAGTTACAGAGAGTGAGAGAGGGAGAGTTACTGAGAGTGAGAGAGCGAGAGTTACTGAGAGTGAGAGAGGGAGAGTTACTGAGAGTGAGAGTGAGAGAGTTACTGAGAGTGAGAGAGGGAGAGTTACTGAGAGTGAGAGATCGAGAGTTACTGGGAGTGAGAGAGGGAGAGTTACTGAGAGGGAGAGTGAGAGATTTACTGAGAGTGAGAGAGGGAGAGTTACTGAGAGTTAGAGTGAGAGAGTTACTGAGAGTGAGAGAGGGAGAGTTACTGAGAGTGAGAGAGGGAGAGTTACTGAGAGTGAGAGTGAGAGAGTTACTGAGAGTGAGAGAGTGAGAGTTACTGGGAGTGAGAGAGGGAGAGTTACTGAGAGTGAGAGAGGGAGAGTTACTGAGAGTGAGAGTGAGAGAGTTACTGAGAGTGAGAGAGGGAGAGTTACTGAGAGTGAGAGAGGGAGAGTTACTGAGAGTGAGAGAGGGAGAGTTACAGAGAGTGAGATAGCGAAAGTTACAGAGAGTGAGAGATCGAGAGTAACAGAGAGTGAGAGTTACAGAGAGTGAGAGAGCACAGAGAGTTACTGAGAGTGAGAGATCGAGAATTACAGAGAGTGAGAGAGGGAGAGTTACTGAGAGTGAGAGAGGGAGAGTTACTGAGAGTTAGAGTGAGAGAGTTACTGAGAGTGAGAGATCGAGAGTAACAGAGAGTGAGAGTTACATAGTGTGAAAGAGCGAGAGTTACAGAGAGTGAGAGATCCAGAGTTACAGAGAGTGAGAGAGGGAGAGTTACTGAGAGTGAGAGAGCGAGAGTTACTGAGAGTGAGAGAACGAGAGTTACAGAGAGTGAGAGATCGAGAGTTACAGAGAGTGAGAGTTACTGAGAGTGAGAGAGTTACTGAGAGTGAGAGAGTTACAGAGAGTGAGAGAGCGAGAGTTACTGGGAGTGAGAGAGGGAGAGTTACTGAGAGTTAGAGTGAGAGAGTTACTGAGAGTGAGAGAGGGAGAGTTACTGAGAGTGAGAGTGAGAGAGTTACTGAGAGTGAGAGAGCGAGAGTTACTGAGAGTGAGAGATCGAGAGTTACTGGGAGTGAGAGAGGGAGAGTTACTGAGAGTGAGAGTGAGAGAGTTACTGAGAGTGAGAGAGGGAGAGTTACTGAGAGTGAGAGAGCGAGAGTTACTGAGAGTGAGAGAGGGAGAGTTACTGAGAGTGAGAGAGGGAGAGTTACTGAGAGTGAGAGAGGGAGAGTTACTGGGAGTGAGAGAGGGAGAATGAGAGATTTACTGAGAGTGAGAGAGGGAGAGTTACTGAGAGTGAGAGAGGGAGAGTTACAGAGATCGAGAGTTACTGAGAGTGAGAGAGCGAGAGTTACTGAGAGTGAGAGAGGGAGAGTTACTGAGAGTGAGAGAGGGAGAGTTACTGAGAGTGAGAGAGGGAGAGTTACAGAGATCGAGAGTTACTGAGAGTGAGAGAGCGAGAGTGAGAGATCGAGAGTTACTGAGAGTGAGAGTGAGAGTTACTGAGAGTGAGAGTTACAGAGAGAAAGGAGTAGTTTGCTAAAAAAGACTTCATAGGAAATGTTTTAATAAAAGAAGTAAATTCATTGTACGTGATTCTGTAGATGAACTTCAGAAACAAACTCAAAGGTTGTTGAATCAGCATCTGACAAATCTGTGTGTGTGTGTGTGTGTGTGTGTGTGTGTGTGTGTGTGTGTGTGTGTGTGTGTGTGTGTGTGTGTGTGTGTGTGTGTGTGTGTGTGTGTGTGTGGCACAGGAATATCACCATGATCATGTTAAAATCAGCTGATTGTGAGTTCAGACCTGCAGCTCTCAGAGTTATAATCCAGTTAAGGAAAGATTTAAATCATGTTAATCTCCTCGTGAAAACAGGAAGTTAAAGAACATCAGTGAGAACATAATGATGAAATATTTCAGGGTTGTGTTAAGAGAAGACAGATGCTGAACACAGCACACACAACACTGACACTAATTCAATAAGCAGAAAGTCAGGTCTAAAAATACATCTGCAAACACAAGAACAAACCCGCATGAAGCCTTGACTGAAGAAGGAACAAACATCCGCCGGATTCACGAGTTTGTTCATCAGACAAACCTCTTACATATATTTTATTATAAAACGCTCAGTTCCACTTCTCATCGAGCCCTTAACAACACTGACATACAGCTGATGTGGTTTACAGCAGAAGAGAGTTCATCATTTACTTCATGAACACTCACAACTTACTATGTAGAAATGAATATATATTATTGATTTAAGTCTGTTTATTTTGTGTAACTGTTTTATAAATAACGGCTGAAGAGACTCTGTCCTTTATTCACAATACAGCATTGCCTCTCATACATTATTGATGATATATCATTCATTCGTCAATAAAGTGTATGTTTGACTGGACTCTGTTTGTGTTCATAGAGTTGTGTGTTGTATCCTTGCAGTGTGTGTTCCTGCAGTTGTGTTTTTATCTTTGCAGTGTGTGTTCATGCAGATGTGTGTTTTTATCTTTGCAGTGTGTGTTCATGCAGTTGTGTTTTTATCTTTGCAGTGTGTGTTCATGCAGTTGTGTGTTTTATCTTTGCAGTGTGTGTTCATGCAGTTGTGTTTTTATCTTTGCAGTGTGTGTTCATGCAGTTGTGTTTTTATCTTTGCAGTGTGTGTTCATGCAGATGTGTGTTTTTATCTTTGCAGTGTGTGTTCATGCTGTTGTGTGTTTTATCTTTGCAGTGTGTGTTCATGCAGTTGTGTGTTTTATCTTTGCAGTGTGTGTTCATGCAGTTGTGTGTTTTATCTTTGCAGTGTGTGTTCATGCAGTTGTGTGTTTTATCTTTGCAGTGTGTGTTCATGCAGTTGTGTTTTTATCTTTGCAGTGTGTGTTCATGCAGTTGTGTTTTTATCTTTGCAGTGTGTGTTCATGCAGTTGTGTTTTTTATCTTTGCAGTGTGTGTTCATGCAGATGTGTGTTTTTATCTTTGCAGTGTGTGTTCATGCAGTTGTGTTTTTATCTTTGCAGTGTGTGTTCATGCAGATGTGTGTTTTTATCTTTGCAGTGTTTGTTCATGCAGTTGTGTGTTTTTATCTTTGCAGTGTGTGTTCATGCAGTTGTGTGTTTTATCTTTGCAGTGTGTGTTCCTGCAGTGGTGTGTTTTATCTTTGCAGTGTGTGTTCCTGCAGTTGTGTGTTTTATCTTTGCAGAGTGTGTTCCTGCAGTTGTGTGTTTTATCTTTGCAGTGTGTGTTCATGCAGTTGTGTGTTTTTATCTTTGCAGTGTGTGTTCATGCAGTTGTGTGTTTTTATCTTTGCAGTGTGTGTTCATGCAGTTGTGTGTTTTATCTTTGCAGTGTGTGTTCCTGCAGTTGTGTGTTTTATCTTTGCAGTGTGTGTTCATGCAGTTGTGTGTTTTTATCTTTGCAGTGTTTGTTCATGCAGATGTGTGTTTTTATCTTTGCAGTGTGTGTTCATGCAGTTGTGTGTTTTATCTTTGCAGTGTGTGTTCATGCAGTTGTGTGTTTTATCTTTGCAGTGTGTGTTCATGCAGTTGTGTGTTTTATCTTTGCAGTGTGTGTTCATTCAGATGTGTGTTTTATCTTTGCAGTGTGTGTTCATGCAGTTGTGTGTTTTATCTTTGCAGTGTGTGTTCCTGCAGTTGTGTGTTTTATCTTTGCAGTGTGTGTTCCTGCAGTTGTGTGTTTTATCTTTGCAGTGTGTGTTCATGCAGTTGTGTTTTTATCTTTGCAGTGTGTGTTCATGCAGTTGTGTGTTTTTATCTTTGCAGTGTGTGTTCCTGCAGTTGTGTGTTTTATCTTTGTAGTGTGTGTTCATGCAGTTGTGAATTTATCTTTGCAGTGTGTGTTCATGCAGTTGTATGTTTTGTCTTTGCAGTGTGTGTTCATGCAGTTGTGTGTTTTTATCTTTGCAGTGTGTGTTCATGCAGTTGTGTGTTTTTATCTTTGCAGTGTGTGTTCATGCAGTTGTGTGTTTTATCTTTGCAGTGTGTGTTCATGCAGTTGTGTGTTTTATCTTTGCAGTGTGTGTTCATGCAGTTGTGTGTTTTTATCTTTGCAGTGTGTGTTCATGCAGTTGTGTGTTTTTATCTTTGCAGTGTGTGTTCATGCAGTTGTGTGTTTTTATCTTTGCAGTGTGTGTTCATGCAGTTGTGTGTTTTATCTTTGCAGTGTGTGTTCATGCAGTTGTGTGTTTTATCTTTGCAGTGTTTGTTCATGCAGATGTGTGTTTTTATCTTTGCAGTGTGTGTTCATGCAGTTGTGTTTTTATCTTTGCAGTGTGTGTTCATGCAGTTGTGTGTTTTATCTTTGCAGTGTGTGTTCATGCAGTTGTGTGTTTTATCTTTGCAGTGTGTGTTCATGCAGATGTGTGTTTTATCTTTGCAGTGTGTGTTCCTGCAGTTGTGTGTTTTATCTTTGCAGTGTGTGTTCATGCAGTTGTGTTTTTATCTTTGCAGTGTGTGTTCATTCAGATGTGTGTTTTATCTTTGCAGTGTGTGTTCCTGCAGTTGTGTGTTTTGTCTTTGCAGTGTGTGTTCATGCAGTTGTGTTTTTATCTTTGCAGTGTGTGTTCAGGCTCTGGAGGTGACAGTGAGTCAGAGCAGTGTTCAGGTGGCCAGAGGTCAGGCGGTCATATTGCCGTGTACGTTCACCACCAGTGCTGCCCTCAATAATCTCTACATCATATGGATGGTCACACCCCTCGCCAATGCCAACCAACCAGAGCAGGTAATAAATCTACACACACACACACACACACACACACACACACACACAAGGGAGTAAAGAGTAAAGCTCATTGCTTGTTGGCATTGACAGTCTTCTTTAGACTTCTTTCTCTTTGGTGAATTTAATGTAGTTTTTTTATACGTTCTGATGGTTTTATTTTTATCCCTCCCTAAATCATATTGCTGATTCAGAGCCAAACGTTCACTTACTTCAAATCTGACCCTCATCTGACTTTCATCACATATCACAATAATAACATCAGCTCTACACAACACACTCACATGTTAACCGTTCGGATTATATATCAGATTTTTATGCCAAATAAGTACATAAATCTTTTTTAGTTTGATGATGATGTTAAAATAAGGACACAGGACTCTTGAACAGCTCTTGTAGTGTGTTCTAATGCTTGTTTCCAGAGAGCATATATTACAACAGATCAAATGTAATCAGACACAACATTTGGTCATTACAGGCTTTCTTACATTAAGAAACCTCACAAGATGAGAAGTGTGAAATCTTATTTTTAGTGTTTTCTTATTAGAGATGCTTGAGCTGACACAGCAGTTTCTACATGACACCTTTACATTCTCATGTTGTTGTGTTTGTCTGGAATACATTTACACCCGTTATAACTTGTGTACATGTAATACACTCATACACATCATGATTATATTCTTTTGATACTTTAGTTCTACATTGTGATTGGATGGTCCACAGACCATAATGACTGAATATCGTTAATTAGAAGATTTGTTGGATTGTGATTTATGGTCATGAAATGAGTAGTTGATCAGTGTTGTTAGGTTGGTTTTGCGTGGACTGATGAGTAGTTCGTGGATGACATTCTCATCGTGTGTGTTTGTCTGCTGTTCACTGCAGTGTGTGCAGGTCACTGCGCAGTCGCTCCGATGATGCAGTCATACAGACACACACCGCTCGACTTGAGCTCATGTTGTGCATAAAACACAGAGAACAGGTTTATCACCGGAAACTTTCATTCCTATTGATACACACTCAGATGAAACTTCATCATTTACACACACGCACACACACACGCGCACGCACGCATACACACACGCGCACGCACGCATACACACACACACACACACGCACACACCTGCACTGAGTGTTTCAATCTGACCCGCAGTACAAACAAATCTTCTGCACTAATTAACCCACAACCACAGAGGCCAGAACAACAGCTGTTCCACACACTCGCACACACACACATAGAGAAACACACACATGCATGCACACACGCACACTTTGTGTCTTTTAATGTGTCAGATGAAAGAAGCTTCTTACACACATCAAAGTCCTTCAGAAATGCTTAATATGCCTGTCATGTATACAGGTGTGTGTGTGTGTTCGTGTGTGTGTGTGTGTTCGTGTGTGTGCTGATAAAGGATACGTGTGTGTGTACAGATGACAGTAAGACAGAGATGAATGACTGTAGTTTTATCACATCTCTCTCACTATCAGTCATGTAATATTTTCATCATCATGTCTCGGTAGTGTTCTGATCACAAGATGAGCCCTCATTAGTGCTGTTTACTAAGATCAGCGTCAGTGAGAGAGAAGTGGTGAGATGTTCAGTGGTGCTTACACCAACTTGACCACGGCCGCACTGTGAAATGCCAATCATCAGGCTCCTCCTTCTCTATTCTCCTCTGTCCCACCCACGACTGACCACCACACAGATCTGATCTGCTGATCTCTCTCATAAGTTCTCTTAAAAGAGTTGATATTTAAATGAAACACGACCAATCTCCTGAGCTATAAAAGAGGAATAGAATGGACACTTCCGATGTTTTAGAGAAAAAGAAACCACAGTACTGGATATGTGAAAATGAAGAGATGAGATCTGTGAAGGATTTCAAAGGGATATTACTGCAGTGTGTGTGTGCGTGTGCGCGTGTGCATGTGGGTGTGTGTTTAAGGTGTCACTCGTGTATGTATATTAAACTCACTCATGACATCACTTAGAGAATTAACTGTATGCACAATGTAAAGTCATTTAAACAGCATAACACAGATTTGTGCTGAATGAACTGATGTCGTAATGTGTGTGTGTGTGTGTGTGTGTGTGTGTGTGTGTGTGTGTGTGTGTGTGTGTGTGTGTGTGTGTGTGTGTGTGTGTGTGTGTGTGTGTGTGTGTGTGTGTGTTTACAGGTGATCATCTATCAGGGTGGGCAGGTCTTCAGTTTAGCCAATCACATGAATGGACGGGTGGGTTTTGTGTCCACTATGCCCAGCACAAGTGCCTCAATCTTCATCAATAACACACAGCTGTCTGACACAGGGACGTATCAGTGTCTGGTAAATAACCTTCCCGACCGCGGAGGAAGAAATATAGGCGTCATCGGCCTTACTGTGCTCGGTGAGAAACATCATCCTCCTCCTCATCTTCATCATTATCTTGATCTAAATCTGTGTATAACAAACAAATAACTCATCATGTCTTGTGTAGTTCCTCCGTCCACACCGTCCTGTCGTATTCAGGGTTCACTGGATGTGGGCAGTGATGTCATGCTGTTGTGTTCTTCAGAGGAGGGAATCCCAACACCCACCTACTCCTGGGAAAAACTAGAGTCAGTGCCCAAACTTCCTCACAATGCCATGCAAGGTACTTAACCCCTGAACCTACAGATCCTAACCCATGATGTGACGTCATGTCTATCCACCTGAATCTACTGTGTGTGTGTGTGCGTGTGCGTGTGCGTGTGCGTGTGCGTGAGGTGACTGAACTTGATCTATTTACACACTCATCTGTTGCTTTACAGTAAGAATTTACAATACGCACGCACGCGCGCGCGCACACACACACACACACGCACTCACAGTTCTCTAAAAGATTGGAGATGGAAATGAAAATTCTTTTATTGTATATTTATTCTCATGTCAATTCAAACCTGTTTGAGTTCCTTTCTTCTGCAGAACACAAAAAATATATTTTGTAGAATGTTAATAATAAAAAGCTCTGATCCTCATTGACTTCTATTGTATGAACATAACACTACTGAGACATTTTTTAAACTATCTTATTTAAAAGAAAGTCACATATAGATTATCAAACACATGAGAGTGAATAAATTAAGACAAAAATTGTATTTCTTAATAAACTTGTTTATGTCTGAGCACTAATACTATAGAAGTCTTATTTTAAAGACTTTATTTTTAATTAAAAAAAAACATTTCTTAAAAAGGGATAGCATAATATCTCTATGTAATGTGTCCTGAGCAGAAAGAGATTTTGTGTTTGTGTGATCAGATCTGAAATACAACTCTTGTGTCATCTAGAGGACATTTGTGTTATTACAGCAGTGATTCACATCAGAAACTCAATCAAGTTATTCTGATTATCAATGAGCAATATGTGAATATAGTCTCTTGATTCTTATAATATAGATACTTTTTATGTTACTGATAAAGCTTGCAAACACGTCAAGGTGGAATATTTCACATATGACAAAGTGAGTTGTTTACTGGATAACTTTGGGCTATATCTGAGATCTCATACTACACAGTATATACAGAGTTAGAAATAAGAACATTCTCACAGACCTTTAGAACAGTATGTGCACTATACAGTATGTTATATTTAGTATCAGTTAAAGAGTATGCATTGGTCTTTACAGCTAAACCCTCAAATCTATCCTATTGGTATTAAATGAAATGTTTCTCTTGAGTTTCTTTTTAAGCGAGGTGGTTTAGACAGTATTGTGTCACCAATAAGTTACATGATATACATGAATATTAATATTAATATAATACATGAAGTTTTGTTTAAAATACTTCTTGTATTTATCCAGTAAACCAGATCGTTAAAGATTTAAAGAAGATATTGATATAACATGTCAGTTCTGTAATATGGAGGAAGAAACTGCATCTGTACTAAGCTGTTGTGGTGTGATTTAAATCTTTATCTGAAGATTTCTGGTGTTGACATTGTCCTGGATTCCAAGAATGATTTGTTTTTATATGACAAACCTTAAGAGAGAAAAATAAGTGCAACATTTTTGTCGCTTTAAATTTGAACTGTATCAGTACTTTGAAACATTGAAAGGTTTAAGGAA
The DNA here is from genome assembly GCA_033220385.1 of Triplophysa yarkandensis. NCBI lineage: Eukaryota > Metazoa > Chordata > Actinopteri > Cypriniformes > Nemacheilidae > Triplophysa > Triplophysa yarkandensis. Next base: position 469,153 of record JAWHQN010000154.1, on the reverse strand, counting down.
TTCCTAAGCTAAAAGATCCGTGGAAAGCCTTGAACTTCCACTTTTGTTCGTTTTTAATTTTTTCCCTTTCTATGAATATTCTTTGTTATATTTATTATTATTGTGAATACCCCTGCAAATATTATTTGTGGTTATAATAATTTAACAAAAAAATTTAAAATAAGTAATGCAGGATCTGGCTATTTCTCGCCTACTGCTTTAAACAGAGGTTTTGGACGTATAACCTGTGACTCAAACTGATTTCTGCCTACTAAATAATAAGTAGTTAGTGATTTCAGACACAGCATTCATCTGATCAGGTTATTGATTCAACGATTCGAGTTGTTCAGAGTGATTCTAATAGATTAAAGTGTTTCTGTGAAATCAATCGGCTGATTCACGATCAAATCTGTCACGTTTTAGCAACACATTCATTTCAGTTTTACATTTACATTTACATTTAGTCATTTAACAGACGCTTTTATCCAAAGCGACTTACAATAGTGGAGGAGACAATGAAGCGGTAAATAGCCGATACAACAATAGGTGAACAAGTGCTACAACAATGCTACCAAGTTACACAGAGAGAGAAGTTACAAAAGTTTTTTTGTTTTTGTTTTTTTTGTTTGATGGAGTGAGTAGTTAGAAAAGAAGTGAGTTAGTGAGTTAGGTTTTAAGAAACAAAAAATATTTACAGTGGTTTTATGAAATGAAGTGGAGTTTCAACTACAATATTATGCCTCAGAATGAAGTTAAGACTGTCTCCTTAATTACAAAGATACAGATAGTTAAGGAAAATAAAGATGTTTATTGCCTAATAATATCAATTTAAAAGTTAAAATGACATTTGAAATAATCATTAAAATCAATGCTGTGTATGAAAAAAAGAAATGTACAGTTTATATTAAAGTAGACAGGTTTAGAATCACTGCTATAGTAGAAATCATTTATGTGTTGAATGTTAATGAGGTTGTACATGAAATGTTCTGTTCTCAGATCAGATGCAGGGAAGTGTCACATTGAGAAACATCAGCAGTGGTTCATCTGGTCTGTATCAGTGTACTGCATCAAACGCTATAGGAAAGAGTACCTGCGTCCTCAACCTGCAGGTTATTACACGTAAGTCATAACACACATACACACATCTGTGTGTCACATCATCACATGTGAGGTCTGATCACATCCCTTTGTGTGATTCCCAGCTCAGCCTCAGAGTTTAGGTCTGATCGCCGGCACCATCGCTACGGCTGTCCTGGCTGTGATCATCTGCTGTCTGCTGGTGCTGGTCACGCTCTTCTACTGGAGAAACAAGAACAAATATGAAGAAGATGAGATTCCCAACGAGATCAGGTGACTCTTCATCATTCACAACTAGAGTAATATCATCTCATCGTGTTTTTAATTCTCTTATCTGATATATATTACCCTCAGAGAGGATGATCTCCCACCCAAGAGGTCTTCATCGGTCAAAGCTTTCCATGCTGATGCTTCGTCCTCGGAGAACGACACACTGACGTCTACCAACACCTACAACAGCCGCTACTGGCACAACCCCAAACCAAACTATGACACCAACTCCTATACCCGCTACAACGGAGACACACGCCAGACCTTCACGGGCGGAGTCAACACGATGGGAAACGCCCCCTCACGCCCCGCCTACACCAATGGCAGCCACACCCTGCCCCCGCCCAAGACTCTAGTGGTCACCACTAACTCCGCCCCCTCCCCACCCGTCATGACCCGCAGTAACGGATCTCTGAGTCTACGCCCGGCCGTCACCACGACGCCCGCAACGGCTCACGGGCAACAACACACGCACTCATACGCTGTGAGTCAGGCCACACTGGAGCGCATGGGAGCTGTGCCAGTCATGGTGCCCGCTCAGACCAGAGCTGGATCACTCGTCTGATGACGAAAAACACAAACGCTGACTAAATCAAACTGTTTTATAACCCAGTTCAGCTGATGCCAACTAAAACTCATCTATTAATGCCCTCACACTCATCACTTCACTGTTTTTAAGTCTTTACAATATACAGAATGAGCTTGAGTGACAGAAGAGATCTGAATGTGCATGATGCTTTGTTTTATTACATCAACTCAAACGTTTCTACTTCAGTTTGACCACTTTAAGACACTGGAATGAATTTAACGGAAGAATTCTCTCTCTGTCTCTCTCTCAGATGAATTTCCGCTCAGTGTTTGAGGAACTGTGAAGTTTGATTCTGAGAGTTTCACACACAAATCTTGTGTGTTTGCACTGAAATCTTGTGTTTCTCACGTGTGTTTGATTTGATTTCAACACTACTGACTGTCTGTCTAGTGTTAGTCTACAGATGAATTATATCTGATGAATACTGGAGTCGAAGATCAGAGGATGAAATAATGACTGAAGCATCCCAGTTAATTCACTTCCGTTCACAGGACAAACCGATTAACACTTTATATTTTCTTCTTTTATTTTTTTTTAATATTGTAAATAATATCATGACTTGTAGAATAGAATGTGAATTAAAACATTCTTTTGCCCAAATCTCACTTGTGATTTTGTATATAATCTCAAATCAAAAAAACCTCTTTCTCAAGACAGAAGTGTTTTAATAGTGAATTATTCTAAATAATATTGGTGCTATTTTATTTTTATTATGTTTTCTCTTTAACTATCAGAAAGACGAAGAACAAGAATTCCGAAGTCATAAATCATAATGTAACATTATAGTCTTAATACAAAAACACATAATAGAACACTATACAAACACATTATATAGAATCAGTAACTAAATCTAAAATGAATTATGCTGACATCAATAGAAATTGTGATTTTTTTCATAGTGCTGTTTGTATTGTTGTCAGGCTGTAAAAAACCCAACACACTTTATTTCAAACACACATCAGATTTTCAGAAATATTTTTTTATTTGTAAGAAAGAAAATGTTTCTTATAATTTCCTCAATTTCCTGTCCTCTTGTGTGTATATGACTTTCTTTCTTTATATGAACACAAGAGTTATATGTTATTTAGCTGTGTCTCTTAAATAGCATTCATTCATTCATTTATGCTCATCAGAGTTTCAGCTGATCCATCAAATACGACAAATGATGTATAAAACACATGATAGAAGATTATCATTTGTTGACATATTTAAATTTCCAAAACTATACTTTTGACGCAACCACTGAACTACAGCAAGTACAGTTTATCACAATAAAGCTTCTCCAAGAGTTATAAATGTCAAAAACATTGATTAATATTAAACGTGTTTAATACAGTAATTTACAATAATCATTATGACTGTATGCTGTTTCACAAATTGGACAAATATTTACATAACGTATAAATGATTATGAGGCTTAACATCCAGTACAGGGAGTTTTGAGAAACACAAGACCCATGTGACAGATTTAAAAAGTTAAATACTGAAATTTACACAGAGACAACCTTACATGAGTGTCTCCAGTTTACAGTGAGGATTCTTCAGTACAGTAGAGATCCACTTTATTCCTGAATCTCCTATATAATTACAGGACAGATCCAGATGTGTCAGATGTGAGGGGTTTGATCTCAGAGCTGAAGACAGAGCAACACAAACTTCATCTGTGATATTACAATGCTCCAACCTGATGACAACAGAGAGACACATACTTTACACTATGAGTACCCTTTTTGGTTGGTAAAAGAGAATGTTTTATTCAATCTTACTTGAGTGTCCTCAGTTTGTGGTGAGGATTCTTCTGTAAATCACCAATCAGGAACAGTCCTACATCTCTCAGACTATTATTAGACAGATCCAGCTGTGTCAGATGTGAAGGGTTTGATTTCAGAGCTGAAGACAGAGCAACACAACCTTCATCTGTGATAGAACAACATCTCAACCTGCAGAGAACAGAGACACACTTCAGTATCTCATTGCCCACAGATCAGATCAAAATGTTAACCCGGGTTCTTGATGGAGGGAACGAGACTATGTGTCGAACAAACCGTATGGGGGTTTAACTTCAGAAGCTATTGACACTGAACTTTAATATGAAAGGCCGTTGAAATTGGCAAATTCAATTTTTATACCATTCTTCACCCCGTGTATACGTGTATAAAAGAAAATGGCATGCTGATTCATCACCAGGGGATCGTATGTGACAAGCCGCAGCGCTGCGCCATGTCATGATCTGGAGTGGACCAACACAGACAGGCCGACGAGTAGGTCAAGGTGAGCACTTCTACATGAAATTGTTACCCATCCAGTGGGGAAATGTTAAGATGTCATAAGAGATTCTACCACCGGTCATCCAGACCATGGACTACACTGGGACTTGCTGGCCCTCATGAGAATGCGCTACGTAGGCCACATCCTGCCATAGGGAGGGTTATATGTGGAGAGTACCACATGGCCTCACCAATTTGGAAGAACTCATGGGAGAAAAGTGTGTTAGCAAGGAGAGTCACAGATTCACTTGGCAAATACACCATGTGGGACCTGTATGCCAGAGAGGCGCCAGGGCAGAGTTAGTTCTGACTGCAAGCGGGCAGGTCTCAGGATAACGTGAGAGTATGCCAGTCTGAACTCGAGGCATTCTTTGGACATGGAGAGTGCTTGTAGAACGCCCACCCGCTTGACTGAAGCGAGCACCATCGAAGTGCTATCTTCATTGTGAGACAAGAAAGATCAGCATCTCAGAGGGGCTTGAAGGGGGCTTAGAAAGGCAAGCAAGGACCACATCCACATCTCAAGAGGGTATGGACCGTGGTCAAGGGGGACTTAACTGCCTCGCGGCCCTGAGGAACCTTGTGTCCACGTCATGCTGTCTGAGGGAGTTCCCTACCTCTAGCTCATGTCATAGAGTCAGAACCAGACATGGAGGTTCCAGAGACCTGGTCTTTGGTGCCACACAATACCCTTCGCTGAGGAAGAATTTTCCCAAAAATTGACTCGAATAAATAATTTTTTATAAGGTGAACGTATAGGACTTTTATTTTGGTAGTAATTGCAGTCTACCGTGTTTGGCGATTATGACCATATCTGCTGTCCTTGTTATCCAATCACGATTAAGAATTTACGTAACTGGGGTGAGCTTGCTCTTTTCTCCGTTTACCTGTAAACCGATTTGTTGGCTTAGTTGATTGAAGTGTTTTATGAATACTCAATTTTGGATACTCAAAAAAATTGTAAAACATTTTCACAATTTAAAACAATGTAAGAAACACTTTTTCCTGGAATTATGAGTTACTTTCGTCAGTCTGTAGATCAAGTTGTTCTCTTACAAATTAACGGATCTGATCTGCTGAGTCTAACTTTACTGAGCTTATTACATAGGAAGACAATTAGACCCTGTTGTCGATGGATTCTTTTAATGTTAGTCAAGTCAAGTGGAATGTCAGTAGCCTCCTTACGGGCAATAAAGGTGTAGAGGAGATGTAGCCAATGGTGTCAAGGAAAAGCAACTCCAAAAAGAGAAAAGGCCAGGAAAACCAAATCTCCTCTAACAAAACCGCTGCACCTCTAATCCGTTTACACTGCAGTGACAGATGTACACTTCATAATACTTGTGAGTCACTTTGGATAAAATCTTCTGCCAAATGAATAAATGTAAATGTAATGTAAAAACATAGCATATATGCTGTTCACTGTCCTACACGAGAGCTTTATTGAAAAATGTGTTTTCAATCTAGATTTAAAATGGGAGACTGTGTTTGAACCTCAGTCTATAGTACCACCAGGTCCTGCCAATTCCTTCTCTACAACATCAGGAAGATAAGGCCTTTCCTCCCGGAGCATGCTGCACAAATCCTAGTGCAGGCCCAAGTCCTGGCTTAGCTGGTGATGGATCCTAATCCTTGCGTGCTCAAAAATCGGAGATCAGGCTTGTTGAATAAGTTGAAACTTTATTGATCAGAATAACCTCGAGGAAACAGCTGGGTTGTTCTTTGCATGTACGTGCACCCCACCCATGTTTTAGTACATTCTGTTACATCTAGAATCACACAAAGTTATATTCCTGAGTCTTAGTTAATTCACACTTGATTATTCTCAAACATCTTTAAAATCAACAAATATAAAAATTATAATGGTAAGAAAAATCCCTTTTAACACATATAACATAGAAAACCCTATAACAAGCATAGAAAACCCTTGACTGGATACTGCAACGCTCTACTCGCGGGACTGCCGACATCCACTACCAAACCTCTGCAGATGATACAGAATTCAGCGGCAAGAATGATCTTCAAGGAACCTTAAAGAGCAAACGTTACGCCTCTCTTCATCTTCTACACTGGCTCCCTGTAGCCACTCGCATCGAGTCCAAAGCTCTCCTCGTCGTCTTAAAAAGCCACCACAGGTACAGCACCCGCTGCCTTCATTCCTAGAGTGGTACCGAACTGAAAAGGTACGAACTGGCACTCCTTCTCTGAATCAGTTCCACAATAATGGAACGATCTGCCCGTTACAAAGTTTCTGAAGGACTCCTTAAAACCCATCTTTTCCGTTTGCACCTAACCCCACCTGACATCCTCACTCTTTCTAAGCTACTAATAAACCTTTGACATTCTCGATGTTCTATTAAAAAAAAATTCCCCTTTTCCGTATGTTGTTTTTCTAGCTAGGACTGGCATTAATTAAACAATTTTTACAATTTTATGATTACTTTGTTACCTCCTGTTAAGTTGTATTAAATAGTTTCCTAATGATTATTTAAAAATTCACATCAATAATAAATTTTCTATTAAGAACGTTACAAAATATGTTTTGCTGGGTGAAGTATTTGCATTATTTTATACATAATGCAAATACTTCAAAAAACACCTAAAAACTCATCTTTTCCGGCTACATCTAACTCACTAACTCACTTCTTTTCTAACTACTCACTCTATCAAAAAATAAAATAAAAAAATAAATAAATAAATAAATAAATAAAAAAACTTTTGTAACTTCTCTCTCTGTGTAACTCGGTAACATTGTTGTAGCACTTGTTCACCTATTGTTGTATCGGCTATTTACCGCTTCATTGTCTCCTCGACTATTGTAAGTTGCTTTGGATAAAAGCGTCTGCTAAATGACTAAATGTAAATGTAAATATAATACATAACTTCCCTTACTTTACTTTGTTATTAATAAAACGATATCGACAACTCTCCAGGCCTTACGCCAATTCAAATCTTCAAAGATTGATTTCCAAAAATTCTTGCTGTGGGATCTTATCAGTAATCGATGCCTTCTAAAATTACTTTTTTGTTATATTGTCTTTTAAAATATTTTCAAAAAATGTTTTTTTTGATTAAGGTTGAAATCTTTATTTCAAGCATTGAGAAACAACACTTGGTAAACATCCCTTACAATTGCATATTTTTGGGTCTAATTGGACTTTAAACTTGTGAGATCAGAAGTCAAAAACCGTCGACAGGTAAAACTAAGTAACACAAGAGCGACTCAGAAACTTAGGGAACAGTTTGTTCTCGCCATACTTTGAAGTTTACTGGAATCGGCACATGATACATGATAAAAATAATGATAGTTCACCCAGAAAAATGTATATGTTGTTATCATTTACTCGCATGGAGTGGATTTATTGTTTAAGCCACAATTAACACTAAGTTTTTAAATACATTATTTTAAAAGACAGTAGAGTGAAACTAAATAAGCCTAATCAAAGGAACGTGATAGAGGGCTACTTTGTTAATATATAGGCTGAAGTGAATAACATAATAACATATATTAATATATATAATGTAAATAACAATTTTAATTGTAAAAAAAGTGCAGAATATCTTTAGGTAACTCTTTTAGGTAAATCAATATTTATTTTACTTTTAAAATACATTAGGAGCATTTTTAAAACAAAATCAACCATATTTCGTCAGCAGAAAACATGTGACCTTGTTTGTGTGTGTGTGTGTGTGTGTGTGTGTGTGTGTGTGTGTGTGTGTGTGTGTGTGTGTGTGTGTGTGTGTGTGTGTGTGTGTGTGTGTGTGTGTGTGTGTGTGTGTGTGTGTGTGTGTGTGTGTGTGTGTGTGTGTGTGTGTGTGTGTGTGTGTGTGTGTGTGTGTGTGTCTAAAGGTCGTTTTAGTAACGCAATATACAAATACTGTTATTTTTATCATTTAAACACACTGCTACTAAAGCTTTAATCATCGGGTTTATGTGGGGTGATCTTTATTACAACACTGAAATAAAATAAAGAAAATCCCATCTGAAGGAAAAAACAGTGGATATATAAGGTAAGCAAATGTTAATCTGTTTGCAGAGAAAAAAAAACTGATGTAAAATATTAAAACCTTTGTTTTATTGTGAACTTTCCCTCAGCATCAGCAGCTTTCTGAGGATCATCTTTAAGACTCTTCATAAAATAAACCTGCAAATTTACCAACTGAGATTTACAGCATTCCTGAATATTATTATCAATGTAAAACAGGTTATTTGGCCTTAGATCTAAATCTATTATGTGGATCATTCTTCTTATAATACATCTGACCTCAGGCCTGCAGTCCACAGGTGATCGGTCTGCTTCAGATCTTGTTTTTTTATGTTGTGTTTGTCTTTGTGTGTGTTGATCGGTGTGTTGTGTTCAGTGTTTGTGGACAGGCGAAATGCCGCACATCTGCTCAGGAATCGAAGGGCAAATGTCTTTCTGGAGGAGATGAAACCGGGAAATCTGGAGCGAGAGTGTTATGAGGAGCTCTGCTCTCAGGAGGAAGCGGCGGAGATCTTCCAGAGTGCTGAAAGAACGGTACATTCACATCACATAGACGTGAATCTGGACATCTGAGATGATTGACACGGCAAAACCATGTTTAGAGATTCAATTTTGTAAAACAAATCATGTATTTGTTATTTTATGTCAAAAATGTCTAAGGAAGAACAGATCGCTCGTTCTCAAATCAAGATCAATTCTTATTGCATCACCGTGGATTTTCTAAAGGTTCTTCAGTGCTAACCTTCTAGTCATAAGAAACTAAGAAACCTTTATAATATTTTTCTGACCGTGATGTATGTTGATCTCTTTCAGATGGAATTCTGGTACAAATATCAGGGTACGATTATTGTTTTTATCCCATATTTTAGTTAATTGGTTTCTTAGATAACTGACCTGTCATGCTTTTTCTAATGTTAAGATCTGAAAGTGTGTCGGTTTAATCCGTGTCTGAATGGAGGAATCTGTACAGAGAGCCGTGGCACGCACGAGTGTCTGTGCCCACCACAATACAGCGGCCTGAACTGCGAAACAGGTTCAGAAAAACACCTTAAAACACTCTCTGACCATTCACACCTTCCGTTTAAGAGAAATCTCTTCTCTCCGAAATGTCTCTTTTTAAGTCTTATGTCATGTGTGTGATTGTGTTTCAGAGGTTTTTGACTGTAAATATAAGAACGGCGGTTGCCTGCACTATTGCAGTATCTCTGATTTGACGTCGGGTGCCGTGTGCGGCTGTGCAGATGGATACCAGTTAGATGAAGATGGGCGAACCTGTAACCCATCAGGTAAAAACACCAAACACGCCGAAAATCTTCAGTGTATAGTGTAAGGAGAAACAACAAGTCTTCTTTCTCTTATGTGTGCATGTCTTGTGTCTGTGTTAGTGCAGTATCCCTGTGGAAAACAGTGGAGGAATGGAATCATGACTCGCTCCTTGGATGATATAAACCCCATTGACCCATTCACCGATCAAACAAACCACACACACATCGATCGCGTGACCAATCACAATCAAACAAACAACACACACATCGATCGCGTGACCAATCACAATCACACGAACCACACTGTAAAATATTCATCACACTTATTTCATCCAAACACGAGTGCGATGGACAACTCCTCTTACCTTTCACCGAACCAATCCGGCCTTCCAGATAAACTGACAACATCGAACCATTCATGGGAGGAACTGGATCCTTCAGAAAGTGACATCACAGATGAAAACGAAGACAGGCGTATTGTTGGAGGTCAACTGCAGGGTCAGGGTGGAAGCCCTTGGCAGGTGAGCAGAATCTTTACTTCTGTCGTGATTGTTGTACTGTAAGATAATATAAAAGTTCATATCTTTCAAGATAAATTATCCACAGCTTTATGTTTTGATGTGTGGTGAGATGGCAACATATTGAACATCGATTTGACGCCACGTTGGCTTTAAGCAGGCAGGTGCAAGGTCAAACCCACATCTCTGCCAAAATCAAGCTCACATGTGGGCAAGATCTGGGCTAATCTTTGTTAATAATGAAATGAACAGTAATGTATATACTTCTCTAGTTCATTATGTATGTATCTGGGAACATTTGCCCCGCAGACTTCTGTTGTAAATCCAGTATCAATATGACATGTAATAATTCAGCAGACCGGTAGATGGATGAACCGGTTCATGTGCGCGGGCTTTACATCACAGGTCTTGCTCCGTCGTGCAGATGGATACGGCTTCTGTGGAGGTTCTCTGATCCACGATCGGTGGGTTTTAACTGCAGCACACTGTCTCCAGCAAACACCAGATCATGTGACCATTGGTGAGTCCTTAACATGACCCTTGACCTTTCATTTGAAGGGTTATACTGAGTAGTTATAAGGGACAGTTTCCCTAAAAATAAAAATTCGTTTCTTCAGCCCCATGTGATTGCAGACCTGTGTGACTATATCTATACCTGCAGAAGATATTTTGAAGAATAACGTAAAGAGGTAACGTAAAAGCTGTGATACCCATTCACTTCTATTGTAAGGACACAAAACCAATGCAAGTGAATAGGGTTTTCTGTTACCAACATTCTTCAAAATATCTTCTTTCGTGTTCTACAGTGAAAGAATGTCATTCAGGTTTGAAATGACAAGAGGGTGCGTAACTTTAACACAGTAAATAGAAATACTACCCTTAGGTTCTTGATCTGTGTGTTTGAACACAGGTGACTACGATAAAATGCGTCCAGACAAAGATGAGCAGAAGATCAAAGTTGAGAAAATCCTCATTCACCCTCATTTCCACGAATACACCTTTGACAGTGACATCGCTCTGCTTCACCTGTCTCAGCCTGTGACCCGAGGCCCTTACACCTCGCCCGCCTGTCTGCCCGACGCCAACCTGGCATCACGTCTTCTCAAACCCGGGGAACAGGGCATGGTGTCGGGCTGGGGTGCCACACACCACATGAGACGTTCCTCTCGGTTCCTGAGGAAAGTTGTGCTGCCGGTGGTGGATCAGATGAGCTGTATCCAGTCCACAGAGCAGGTGATCACGGATAACATGTTCTGCGCCGGCTATCTGACAGCAGAGATGGACGCGTGTACGGGGGACAGCGGCGGTCCCTTTATAGTCAACTACAGAGGGACATGGTTTGTGTCCGGAGTTATCAGCTGGGGGGAGAGCTGTGCTGCTGAGGGAAAATATGGAGTTTATACCAGACTGGGTAACTACCTGCCCTGGATACATGAAGAAATGAGCAAAGAGCTTAAACGCAATCAGAGCATAACATAAAATATTATAAAGCTTTAAAACAGTGACCATGATACTGAATATTAGATTTAAGGACACAGAATGTTTTACAATAATTACAACACTAGCAACTGATGACATTTTTATTATGAAAAATATTTGGAATTCGTTCTAATATATCATTTGTAATATATATATATATATATATATATATAGGATTAAGAATGATTCATTTTAATTTTATAATTACTCTCTACACTAATTACACAATATGACACCCATACTTATACACTAAAAATGTATATTTTTAAGAATAAACAAAATGGAAAAATATTGCATTTTTCTGTTTGGATACAACCATAGTTTCTAGCTTAAAAATGCATCATCTTAACCTTCAATATTTACAAAACATGAACTTTCATAACACTGATGTTTATCTCATTATAAAGCCTAAAAATAAACTGATACTAATCTATAGACTAAGACACTGAGGAATACTAGTATATATTTTAGTGTAAGTGAAGAGAAACAAGATGAGAATCACAGGAGTAAAAGTCAGAACATTGAAACTTTATTATGAAATATATCTCAGAAGCGAACGCTGCGGGGATCTGGCTCAGTTCTGTGAAGATTAAATCCTAACAGACACGCAGCTTTACTGACGTTTCATCATTCTGAAGAACAACTGTAAGGATCGAACACCAAACACTGTCAACATTATACAGAAAAAATACAAAACGGAAAAATAAAGCAGACGGGGGATATTTGGAGCAGACGGGGGGATTAAGAGGACATCAGAGAGGCATTCGGTTCCCCTCGACGCTGATCTTCACCGCGTGTCCAGTCTTTGTTAAACGCTTGATGTCTGCAAAGCGTCGCATTTGTTTATCTACTCGTGACATTCCTTTCTTTAAAGGACCCTAAAGACAAAAAAAGGCAGAACTTTAGTGATCAGCAGTGTATTTAGTGTTCTTGCAAGTCATTCTTCACCATAAATATTAGATAGAAACACACAAAGCTGTTATTAAACATGTGTTATATACTCCATACAGAAAACATGTCAACAGGGTTTCTCTGGTTACACCGACAATCATAACTACAATAAGCATTCCAACCTAAGGATGATGTCTTTATTTTTAGTTGCGTGCTTCGGCTTCACATTTTAAATGTGCAAGTCTGTCAAACTGAAGATGGCGTGAGCACAAACTCTGTTAGTGAAAACCCCAAGGTCTTTAGGTGCTTCTCAATATCCCTCATCGTCTACTCTCGTCCTCCATCCTGTGACCTGGAAACTGATCGACCATCTTGTATGAAATCTCAATTCTAATATTGCACCATGAGGAATTGAGGAGTGAGGAGGCTTCCAGAGGAGTCATGAGCAACTATACACCGTCGATCCTATATAAAAGTGTTATGTACTTAACTAGATGTGCGTATAAAATCTAAACCCCCTTCACATCTGCACCAAGTGCCAACCATGGAAGAAAGTGCAAACTCACATAAATGTGAGTGTTAAGCTTGGAGAAATAAGGAATAACATTTAAACAACAAATATAAGTTGTTTATAACTGGGAATAACGCTTTGTAAAAAAATGTGTTTATAGCAATATAACAAATAAATGTCAAATGCGGTGTTTTGTGGAGGTTAAAGCCATTGCAATATAACTCATTTTCCTAATGTTCAAGAATCCATCATTTACTGATGACGCTTTAAAACACTCTAAAGGATTCGGATAAGGTAATTTCACTTGATTCTTTTTCTTGCGTCCATCCATCGCATTCTGGAGGGGTGGAGCTAAGAGGCAAGAGAACAAGGATAGGAACAGAGGATGCATAGAATAAGAAATGAGAAGCACCCTTTCTTCTACATCACACCGTGAACAGTGCAGCATGCACCATGCGTTCACTTACTGCCTTCTCAGGCAGGACTGTGGACTATAGGGGCATACGGTTTCCCTCAATGCTGATTTTTACAGCTCCCACCGGACGGCGTTGTTTCCTCTGTTCAGCGAAACGCCGTTTGTGCTTCTCCAGCAGACTGAGGCCTTTCCTAAAGCTCCTCTACCAATCACATAACAGTAATAAACACCTGACTCCTCCCACTTCACACATCCTGTGGCCTCTTGAGTGATGCAGAGACGTTTGTACGTGAAACCCAGGAGTGAGTTAGCCTTTTAACACTTCTGGCTCCTTCGCTCAAAAGTCTACGATCTGTGATTAACAAAACCTCTGTTTAGTTTTATGTTTTAATCTATAACATGAGTTGAACACGCTCTTGATGTTTTTAGAATTCAAAACTATGGTTGCTAAAAAGATGCTTATAGCGACTTCTTCCTTTGGCGGGGACATTAGACTTCTTATATATATAAATCTCATAAATAAAGCAACATGGACCCCATGGTCTCTTTTCACTTTTTGTGATTGTATTTAAAGTTTAAAAAGACAAATATTGTATTCATTTGTAAAGATCATCACGATGAATAAAACCAAATAAATCACAGAGGAAAACCCCTTGACTTTTGATGGAGGGAACCAATGACGTGCTAACTTCCAGGTTGGCCAACAAAAACACGTCATCTCTGCTCTTCCCTATTCAAATCTTCACATTAAACCCCCCCCACTCACTCTGTTTGAGTCGCCATCTACATTCCACTTGGGTCGGACAACATAATCTTTATTGGAAGGCATGGGCACACGTGCCCTCGCGCAGAAGCCCGGGTCACCCGGCCGCAAAGCCCTTAGAGAGAGAGAGAGAGACAGACAGAGGAAAATAAGTAAGCAAATTCGCAGTAGGGATATTCATCAAACTGTAAAATTACTAATGTATTCATTATACACTAAAATAAATATCAACCTAAAATGTAAACTAAAATAAAAAGGATTATATAAGGTTCTCTAGCGTCCACGTGAGCCATTTACTCTTACTTTTCTTCTCCTGTAAGAACTTTCTCCAGGTCCCTGCGGGGCGTCTGTCCACCTGAACTGCAACCCAAACACACATACACACACAGGGTTCAGATGGTGTAAATGCATCCCATAATGACTATAAATGAGCAGACATGCGACCAATGTTTGGGTCATATGTTAGGGTCACTGGTAAGACACTCAGGGCATCTGCATTTAATTCTGTTGAAAAGATGAAGTTTGATCACACAAGCCTGACTATAAACAGCAATGTTTAAGGCAATCGAACACACACACACACACAGTTTTGTGCACACACACAGTTTTGTGCACACACACGCGCGCACAGTGGTTAAACAGTTAAAGTGCAGTCGGTCTCATGCGCCCACACACAGTGAACCTGAGGGGAGGGGCAAAGACGTCTGGTTCTTCTGCCCTATCAGACTTCTGAGGCTCACTTATACATGAGAGGAGGAGCAGAATGACAGATGATTGACAGATGATTGACAGGTGATTGACAGGTGAGAAGGTATTAGGTGAACGCGTTTGTGTGTGTTATACCTGAGCCGCCTGCGAGGAGCGATCTGTTGCGATCTGTTGATCAAGATCTCTCTGTTGTCTCTCTTCTCGAGTCATTCCCTTGTAGTTTGACGTCAGGCCGAAGATGGGCCGCGACCACTCATCTACACAAACATTTTATTACATTTCAGTTTATTTCTTACTTTTAACTGATCTGTGTTGAAAAGAGTAATATCATGTGATATTCAATGTGTGTGCACATACTGATGAGCTTCAGTGCCAGATCTTTGTTCGGTCGAGACTCTTTGGGGTGTTTGTAGAGGAACATGACGGCTCGGCCGATTCCACTGAGCTTCAGTGTTTCCTGACTCACGCTGGGCAACTACAAACAAACAAACAAACAAACAAACAAACAAACAAACAAACAAACGTGTCAAGTGAATCGCAGTTATCATATGGTGGGTGTATGTGTATATAGCCCTGACTCACTTCCTGAAGGATTCTGAGGAGTTCCTCTCTGATCTTGAGCGCTGGGAGACTTTTGTCCGGCAGTGGACTGATCCATTCTTTAATGGCTGTCATGACGCCGCTGTCTATGAACGTGTCTTTTAGATCCTGCCTGCGCTCACACACGCACACACACACGCACGCACAAACACACACACGTTCAGGATAGTGCACATATAGAAGGGCTGGAGGGTAACAGCACATACTCACTTCTTTAAATGCATGACGACTGTGGGTAATAGCATGAGTTTCTTCAGTGCTGGTTTCTTCTGACTGTTCAGAGTTCTGTCCTCCTGCGACACACACATGCGTTCAATGTTTGAAGAGCGCTTGAATGGGGCATCTATGTATAAACATCTACACATACATCCACAAAGACACAAACCTCTGCAGCTTCTGTCATTTTAGTGATCATGGCGCTGACCACATCATCCGCATCACTGATGAAGGTGCCGCCGTCTCGATTGCGTCTGCGTTTGCCACCCTGAGCCTTCTTACGTGCCAACATGATGTCGAAATCTGACATGAATGACATGCTAAGAAACACACATGAGATTAGATTACATGGAAAGACACGCAAGAGCATGATGTTTCAAACTTTTTGATTGGACATGGATAGAATGATTTAAATGACTCACTCTTTTCCTCTGTCGACATCATCATCTGATTCCGAGTCATCCACGTTTTTCTGTCTTGCTGCCTGAGACTGTTTCTGCTCGCCCTCCAGCTCTTCTTGATTAAAACCCTACACGCACACAGACACACGCACACAGTTAAAATAATGAACGCACACACATGTTTTAAAAGAATCATACAAATGAAGAAGTGAATGATTCTCAATGAGTGCTTACCGTGAACTCTTCCCCTTCCTCATCACCAGACTCACCAAAGATGTCTGCGATCATTTTTCTGTGCAGATGTGTAGAAGAACAATAAACACACGCTCACATTTACAAAAATACACACACAGATTAGAGTTTGACAAGAACTAACTCTTCTTCGTCTTCGCCCCCTGAGTCGCTGTCAGAGCCAAACAGAGCCTTCTCGTCTTTCCTTTCTCCATCAGCCTTCCTCGTGTCCTCTTCGTCCTCACTGTCTGAGCCCAGCTCCTTCAGTTTAGCTGCTAAACTCTTATCAGGAGCCCCAGAACCATCATCACTGCCAGAGTCTTCATCATCAGACACCACCCTGCTCTTCTTCACCTCTACACATCCCATGATAGTACACAGGTGTTAAAGGGATAGATCGTCAAAAATAAAATGCAGTCATCAATTATATATCCTCAGTTCATGCCGAACATGTGTCACTTTCTTTCACAAAACAAATAATATGATATTTGAAGAATGTTGAACTCTACAAGAAAGCTCCTGAGAGCTTCCAGAAAATACCTTCTTTTGTGTTCCACAGAAAAAAGCCATTAACAGATTTTTTTCAAATAAAGGTATGAATGATACATATTATTTTTTGAGCATATAAAAATATAAAGGCTTTACCTTTCACTTCATCTTCATCACTGTCTGAAAGCACAGCCTTCTTCCTCTTTACTGAAATAACACAAGAATTTACAGTCTGATAGATTAATATTGAGATTATGGAGTATTCTTTTCCTTCCAGCTATAATGCATGAGACAAAAGTTAAACTCAGATGGAATAAGCTCACCGGGTTTGTCTTCATCATCATCCTCATCGCTATCCAGTGCATTTCGTTTGGGCGCTTCATCCTGATCACTCCCTGCTTCCTCCTTCGGCCTCTCCTCCTCTTCCTCGCTGTCCGAGTTCATCACAGCTTTCCACTTTCCCTCCTTCTTCTTCTCTCCATCCTCCTCTTCCTCATCGTCAGAGGATCTCTGTGTGCTCTGTTTGGGTTTGTCCTCATCTGAATCGCTGCCTGCGTCTGATTTTGGGCTGTGTCTCTTCTCCTGATCTTCGTGATCAGAGTCGCTTGCAGGTTGAGGTCTGTCCTCCTCCATGTCAGAGGTGCTGGCTCTTCGCTTTACGGGGGAGCTCGCCTCATCTTCATCGCTGTCGGCAGGTCGGGGCGGCTCGGGTTCAGAATCGCTCCCGTCTCCTTCTTCACGTGCCTCATGATCTGACCCACTGTTCTCAGATTTCCTATCGCGAGCTTCGTCTTCATTGTCGCTGACATCATCCTGCACAATCAGACGGATAAGAAAACAAGATTATATACAACGTATTTGAGTATTTTAAATTAAAGAAAAAGAAAATCACACAATAACTTTTTATTGTGTATATAACTTTAATAATTAACTAAACCTCTTATGTATAATATTAAAAGTTTAACAAGTGATTTACTAAAAAAAATATGAAAATGGAGAAATTAAGAAAGCTAAATTTTAAGAAATAACTTCTCAAAGCATTAAATGACGAAACTTTATAACACCTGTTGTCAGGTCAACCAACAGCATTAAACAGATCAAATATATTGCCGTACTTTCCCCACATCTTGACTCACATCTGACTGTCTTGATTCAGGTCTCACATCCTCCGGCTCATCCTGAACTGGAGTGACACTTCCATCATCTACACAAACACACAGTCTAACTTTAATCCACAATTCAAAGAAACGTTAAAGTTTATTTCACATGAAGGATCTTAAGACACAAAAGTGTCCACTGAACCAAAAACCTTTCATTTATCTACTGGAAATAACACAAATTCTAAACAATCACTATTATAAACCATCTACATCCTGCTCTTATGCCGTTTGATTTGGGTCTTACTTTCATACATGACTTTATTTTTATATATGACTTTATTATTACATATGACTTTATTATTATTATAAATGACTTTATTATTATAAATGACTTTATTATTACATATGACTTTATTATTACATATGACTTTATTAATATTATATATGACTTTATTATTATAAATGACTTTATTATTATAAATGACTTTATTATTATAAATGACTTTATTATTATAAATGACTTTATTATTATAAATGACTCTATTATTATAAATGACTCTATTATTATAAATGACTCTATTATTATAAATGACTCTATTATTATAAATGACTTTATTATTATTATAAATGACTTTATTATTATTATAAATGACTTTATTATTATTATAAATGACTTTATTATTATTATAAATGACTTTATTATTATTATAAATGACTTTATTATTATTATAAATGACTTTATTATTATTATAAATGACTTTATTATTATTATAAATGACTTTATTATTATTATAAATGACTTTATTATTATAAATGACTTTATTATTATTATAAATGACTTTATTATTATTATAAATGACTTTATTATTATTATAAATGACTTTATTATTATTATAAATGACTTTATTATTATTATAAATGACTTTATTGTTATAAATGACTTTATTGTTATAAATGACTTTATTGTTATAAATGACTTTATTGTTATAAATGACTTTATTGTTATATATGACTTTATTGTTATATATGACTTTATTATTATATATGACTTTATTATTATACATGAATTTATTATTATACATGAATTTATTATTATACATGACTTTATTATTATTATAAATGACTTTATTATTATTATAAATGACTTTATTATTATTATAAATGACTTTATTATTATTATAAATGACTTTATTATTATAAATGACTTTATTATTATAAATGACTTTATTATTATAAATGACTTCATTATTATAAATGACTTTGACTTTATTATTATTATAAATGACTTTATTATTATATATGACTTTATTATTATAAATGACTTTATTATTATAAATGACTTTATTATTATTATAAATGACTTTATTATTATAAATGACTTTATTATTATAAATGACTTTATTATTATAAATGACTTCATTATTATAAATGACTTTGACTTTATTATTATTATAAATGACTTTATTATTATAAATGACTTTATTATTATAAATGACTTTATTATTATAAATGACTTCATTATTATAAATGACTTTGACTTTATTATTATTATAAATGACTTTATTATTATATATGACTTTATTATTATAAATGACTTTATTATTATATATGACTTTATTATTATTATAAATGACTTTGACTTTATTATTATTATAAATGACTTTATTATTATATATGACTTTATTATTATAAATGACTTTGACTTTATTATTATTATAAATGACTTTATTATTATATATGACTTTATTATTATAAATGACTTTATTATTATAAATGACTTTATTATTATTATAAATGACTTTATTATTATAAATGACTTTATTATTATAAATGACTTTATTATTATAAATGACTTCATTATTATAAATGACTTTGACTTTATTATTATTATAAATGACTTTATTATTATATATGACTTTATTATTATAAATGACTTTATTATTATAAATGACTTTATTATTATTATAAATGACTTTATTATTATTATAAATGACTTTATTATTATAAATGACTTTGACTTTATTATTATTATAAATGACTTTATTATTATAAATGACTTTATTATTATAAATGACTTTATTATTATAAATGACTTTATTATTATAAATGACTTTATTATTATAAATGACTTTGACTTTATTATTATTATAAATGACTTTATTATTATATATGACTTTATTATTATAAATGACTTTGACTTTATTATTATTATAAATAACTTTATTATTATAAATGACTTTATTATTATAAATGACTTTATTATTATAAATGACTTTATTATTATAAATGACTTTATTATTATGAATGACTTTATTAATATAAATGACTTTATTAATATAAATGACTTTGACTTTATTATTAATATAAATGACTTTGACTTTATTATTATTATAAATGACTTTATTATTATAAATGACTTTATTATTAAAAATGACTTTATTATTATGAATGACTTTATTAATATAAATGACTTTATTAATATAAATGACTTTGACTTTATTATTAATATAAATGACTTTGACTTTATTATTATTATAAATGACTTTATTATTATAAATGACTTTATTATTATAAATGACTTTATTATTATAAATGACTTTGACTTTATTATTATTATAAATGACTTTATTATTATATATGACTTTATTATTATATATGACTTTATTATTATATATGACTTTATTATTATAAATGACTTAATTATTATAAATGACTTTATTATTAAAAATGACTTTATTATTATAAATGACTTTATTATTATAAATGACTTTATTATTATATATGACTATATTATTATATATGACTATATTATTATATATGACTTTATTATTATATATGACTATATTATTATATATGACTATATTATTATATATGACTTTATTATTATATATGACTTTATTATTATAAATGACTTTATACTTATAAATGACTTTATTATTATAAATGACTTTATTATTATAAATGACTTTATTATTATAAATGACTTTATTATTATAAATGACTTTATTATTATATATGACTATATTATTATATATGACTATATTATTATATATGACTTTATTATTATATATGACTATATTATTATATATGACTTTATTATTATAAATGCCTTTATTATTATTATAAATGACTTTATTATTACATATGACTTAATTATTACAAATGACTTTATTATTATTATAAATGACTTTATTATTATTATAAATGACTTTATTATTATTATAAATGACTTTATTATTATTATAAATGACTTTATTATTATTATAAATGACTTTATTATTATTATAAATGACTGTATTATTATTATTATAAATGACTGTATTATTATTATTATAAATGACTGTATTATTATTATAAATGACTTTATTATTATAAATGACTTTATTATTATAAATGACTGTATTATTATTATAAATGACTGTATTATTATAAATGACTTTATTATTATAAATGACTTTATTATTATAAATGACTTTATTATTATTATAAATGACTTTATTATTATTATAAATGACTTTATTATTATTATAAATGACTTTATTATTATTATAAATGACTGTATTATTATTATACATGACTTTATTATTATTATAAATGACTGTATTATTATTATATATGACTTTATTATTATAAATGACTTTATTATTATTATTATAAATGACTGTATTATTATTATAAATGACTGTATTATTATTATACATGACTTTATTATTATTATACATGACTTTATTATTATTATACATGACTGTATTATTATTATAAATGACTGTATTATTATTATAAATGACTGTATTATTATTATAAATGACTTTATTATTATTTTAAATGACTTTATTATTATTATAAATGACTGTATTATTATTATACATGACTTTATTATTATTATACATGACTGTATTATTATTATAAATGACTGTATTATTATTATAAATGACTGTATTATTATTATAAATGACTTTATTATTATTATAAATGACTTTATTATTATTATACATGACTTTATTATTATTATAAATGACTTTATTATTATTATTATAAATGACTGTATTATTATTATAAATGACTGTATTATTATTATACATGACTTTATTATTATTATACATGACTTTATTATTATTATACATGACTTTATTATTATTATACATGACTGTATTATTATTATAAATGACTGTATTATTATTATAAATGACTGTATTATTATTACAAATGACTGTATTATTATTATAAATGACTGTATTATTATTATAAATGACTGTATTATTATTATACATGACTGTATTATTATTATAAATGACTTTATTATTATACATGACTTTATTATTATTATACATGACTGTATTATTATTATAAATGACTGTATTATTATTATAAATGACTGTATTATTATTATAAATGACTTTATTATTATTATTATACATGACTTTATTATTATTATACATGACTGTATTATTATTATAAATGACTGTATTATTATTATAAATGACTGTATTATTATTATACATGACTTTATTATTATTTTAAATGACTTTATTATTATTATAAATGACTGTATTATTATTATACATGACTTTATTATTATTTTAAATGACTTTATTATTATTTTAAATGACTTTATTATTATTATAAATGACTGTATTATTATTATACATGACTTTATTATTATTATACATGACTGTATTATTATTATAAATGACTTTATTATTATTATAAATGACTTTATTATTATTTTAAATGACTTTATTATTATTATAAATGACTGTATTATTATTATACATGACTGTATTATTATTATAAATGACTTTATTATTATTTTAAATGACTGTATTATTATTATAAATGACTGTATTATTATTTTAAATGACTGTATTATTATTATACATGACTTTATTATTATTATACATGACTGTATTATTATTATAAATGACTGTATTATTATTATAAATGACTGTATTATTATTATAAATGACTTTATTATTATACATGACTTTATTATTATTATACATGACTGTATTATTATTATAAATGACTGTATTATTATTATAAATGACTGTATTATTATTATAAATGACTTTATTATTATTATTATACATGACTTTATTATTATTATACATGACTGTATTATTATTATAAATGACTGTATTATTATTATAAATGACTTTATTATTATTATAAATGACTTTATTATTATACATGACTTTATTATTATTATACATGACTGTATTATTATTATAAATGACTTTATTATTATTATTATAAATGACTTTATTATTATTATATATGACTTTATTATTATTATTATTATTATTATTATAAATGACTGTATTACTATTATACATGACTGTATTATTATTATAAATGACTTTATTATTATTATAAATGACTTTATTATTATTATATATGACTTTATTATTATTATTATTATTATACATGACTGTATTATTATTATAAATGACTGTATTATTATTATAAATGACTTTATTATTATTATAAATGACTGTATTACTATTATACATGACTGTATTATTATTATAAATGACTTTATGATGTCATTATTAGTTGCTATTGAAACCAGTTAGACTCAGTAATATTCTTTATAGAATAATGTTATGAGATGTTCAGTGTTTATGATGCTTTATAGTGTTTAATCTGAGATGAAAGTAAAGAGAATGATAAAGATGTGACATTAAACAACAACAATAATAATAACAACAATAATAACAACAATAATAATAACAATAATAATAACAACAACACCAACAATAATAATAACAATAATAATAACTATAATAACAATAATAATAATAACAATAATAATAATAATAATAATAACAATAATAATAAGATGTTGTATGAGTGTTTAGTGGAGATACCTGAGCGCAAGTCCTCATCTCCATCCATCTGATTGTTAACACTGATCTGAGAACAGACACGAGCAGCCCTTATAAACACAGATGTCAGATGTGCTCAGATGTGTCTCACTCCAGCTGAACTCTTCTGGGCTCTGTCGGGTCGCTCATGGGGTTAAAATCGTTCTGTATTATCAGAGGATTTTTATCACTCTGATGTTTTTCTTTCTTTACTCTAAAATGGCGTCACCGCGTCGCTTCTGTCGCGCATGCGTGCTGGCTTCCGGCGCGCTATGATGACGAAAGACAAGAAGAGCGTCACCGAGGGGGGCGGGACCTAACGATACTCATATATAATAAATGTTTTTTTTAAGGAATAAAAATATTGTTTCTTTATTTGAAAAATGTTAGCTTTTAAAAGACGCAAGTTTTTGTTTAATTTTCATCTTTTGTAGTTTTGTGATATTCCTCGCTTTGTAGATTGCCCTTAAGATCTATTTCTGTACAGTATTGTTTTATATTGAGATATATGCCTTATTGTATTTATGTTTATAAGAGATAACAATAAATAAAATATCATTAAGATACAAGTAATCAAGTTTTGTTGTGTCTTATTTTGATTGGTTAAAATGTGTATTTGTATTGGCCACGCCCACTTGATTAAAAACTTTTTTATTAAAATAATAAATTTAACTTATAGTGCTCTATAGTATATTATAGCTTTACTACATTAAATGATTAACATTATTACTAATAAACAATAAACTGATGAGATTATGGTGTAGTTTAATATTTTTAATAAGGTTTAAAATGACTGGGACACAGTATAAATAAATAGCTCGCATATTATTTATTATCATAAAACACAACCTTTAAGACATTAAGACTGATGTTAAGATATTGTAGCATGTGCATTATATTTAATTTGCATATACAGTAACAGATTAAGGTCTGGACCCCAGTTATTCTTTATGATAGAAAAACAGAAACATTCTTTCAAACAACACACACAAATAGGAAAGCGTCAAACTCCTTAAATAAAACACATTAAATAAAGGAAAACCTTGTATGTGAGCTCCTTCATAGTTGCCAGCGTGTTTAGATAATCAGTCAAGTTCATGAGCTGAACCCTGGGATGCTTTTAAATGCTTTTGAAATGAAATGATAAGACTTTTAACGACTGCTATACACTCATTTACTGATTCTGTTTCACTGGACTCGTCTGTTTTAAACTAAAACTTCTGCTCATTATAACATTAATAAGTGGACATTACAAAACATGATTGTGAATTCTAGTTCTTTAGATCATCAGGTTATTTGAAACAAACTCACTGAAAGGCGTCGTTTAACTTCATAAATATTTACTGTTTACGGTCATTTCTATTATTAATTCTATTAAAAAGTGTGACGGCATAATTTCAAGTAGCTGAGATTTTACTGCAGTGCAATATAAAACCCATCAGTAAAGAATCCTTTAGTTCAGTTACAGTAATATACAGTCAGGAAAGTCAATTCAGTCCAAAATAAACAGAAATGGAATGATATGGACCATTAAAATATTCATTAATACTGAGCGTTAGTGACATTACGTGTACTGTTAACACACTCAGTGGTTAAAACCCAGAGTCTCTTTAAGAAATTCTGATAGACTTTAGTTTAAAATATTTGTAACATTACAGTTTCCCTTTTATCCCTGATTTCTCCTCCCGATCCAGATTACAGCAGCATGACCTCTGACCTCGGCAAACCTGTGACACTCATTGGAAGACTAGTTCTCTTCTTCTTCGTTTCTCTGCTCATGTAAGGCTTCGTCCTCCGAGCTGCGTGTGAACTGCCGGCGAGAGAGCTTCTCCGGGTCATGTGACGCCATGTTACTGAAGTCACGGAAAATATCCTGGAATGTTTCATCGTCTGCTGTGGGAAAGCGGTTGAAAACGGTTGTTCTCACAAAGGCAACACAATTCTTTTTATATTGAAATAACCCTAACAGTTGTCTCCTTGTGTCTCTAATAAAAGTGTTGAATAACACTTTCATCAAACAGGCTGTTGTAGTTTCCTCTAAGATAACTAAATCTTACCCACAGATCCAAAGAATCCCTCTGAATCTCTCATTTCTTCGTTCATACGTGCCATTCTTAACCTGGAGACACACAACAAAACATCCTCAGATAAAACCACAAACACAGAACACGTTGAAACATTCACGGGTACTTACAATGTGACAATGTCAGCCTGAGCCGTTTCCACAGCGATACTGAGTGGATCGTTCCCTTTCTCATCTGCTGCATACTGATTGGCTCCTCGCTTAAGCAGCAGACACACCTGTCTGAATTGACCAATCACAGAACACTATGAAATATTCCGTAGGACTGTGCAATTAATTGTAATTGATTGTCAATTTCAATGTTGGCTTCCAACAGTTAAGAAAACAAAATTTTCATGTTGAAGTTTTGCATTTCTTTTATTATCTATTTAAGTCAATGTATTTATGTAGAATTGTGTCATTTGTTAAATTTGTTTATTATATTGCCATTTGTTAATTTTATCAATAATTTATAAAAATTTTAGACCCTGTGTGTCCATAGGTGGCAGCAGCGTGTAAGGCACCCTGTCCGTGTTGATCTCGGAGATTCACGTTAGCGCCGTTCTGCAACAAAAACTCACAGGCCAACAGTGAGCCCTGCGAAACAAAACACACAACAACAGTTACACTTCAATCACACACATTGAGACACATTACAGCCAATAACGCACCCCGATGGCTGAACCAATCAGAGCCGTTCGTCCCTCTTGTTCCGGGTTACTCCAGTTGACTTCCGCACCTTCGGCCAACGATGTGGCCATGGTGACAATATCTCCACTAATGGATGCCTGATAGAGCTTTTCCCCAGCTTGTAGCTTTCTTGTGTCTGTGGCAACAGCACAGCAAGCAAACATATATATAACATACACAATATTCCTCAAAATGAGAAATCAATAAAGAAACAAATGATAAAATGTTTTTACCAACATCAGAAGAATCAAGCTGACGTTTCACAAATCTTTTCTCAACATACTTGAATCTGATCCACTGCTCTTTATCCTGACTAAGACAAAACACAATCATTTATACACTAACACCTGATGGATTCTTTTCTATCTGGTTGTGACGGATGAGATCAAACTTGTACCGTGGACTGTCTCGACTGGGCTTCTGTAGTCCATCCACAGGGTTACATTCATAAATGCTATTCATAACATCATTACCCAGAATGCACTGCAGCTGTGGGAGTACAGTTAAAGATGCAGATCTCAAAAAATATAGTAATGATTTTGGTAAAACTGCGGAAAGTAATGTTATAAAGTAAAATTAGGGCTGTTTAGACTTCTCGTCTGACCTTAAGCTGTTCCGGCTCCCATGAATCAAGAGTGAGAGAGCGAACTTTAGACAGATGAACCCCGAGACTCCTGAAAAAAAAAACAAGATACACGAAGGATTCTTGAAAACAATAATATTTCATTATATAATATTTCAAATTCATTAAGTGTTATGTCACAGTAGTGTTGTAGTCAAGACCACATAAAACAAGGTGACCAAGACAAGACTAAAACTGAGGGGCCAAGGCCAAGACAAGATCAAGAATTTGAGAGGCTGAGACTAAGACGAGATCAAAAATTCTAGGGGCTGAGACCAAGACAAGATCAAGAATTTGAAGGGTTGAGACCAAAACACGATCAAGAAATCCAGGGGCCAAGGCAAAGACATCCAAGACCAAGACTATTAAGAAGACTTTGTCTTGTGTACCACACCACAGTCCCAGTTGACTCATTGTGTATGATGATGATATACACACAATCAAACTCTTTTCTTCCTCTAGTTACTCACATAGACATTCAAAGAGATGCTTGTGTAAATCAGACATTACCTGTGGATCCCTGAGCACTCGATACACATGGTGATGCCCAGATTAACGCTGGCCCACCGAGGCTCCACCTCCCCACAGTCACAGCAGCGACGGTTACCGTTTCCCCGGAGAGCCACGGCCAGAGCAGGGGGGTGAGAGGGGGGGTCTGGATCAGGGACAGGGCTGGAGTTCACCTTAACCTGAACACACACACCCACACACACCCAATACCCAAATATCAGTCAAAGCAGGTCAAACAAGAACAGCGCTGTCAGTCCTTCAGTGTGTTTGTTTACCTGTGTGTTATGATTGGCGACTTGATCACGGTACGCCATGTCTATACAACCCTGAACAGCATTAATCCATGCCAGCTTCAGTTCCTCAGTATCTGCCTGCAGCACACAACCCCTGCAGAACAAACACACAAACATGCATAATTAAAAAAATAAAAATGCAATATTTAGAGATTACGTAAATGCACATGTGTAGATTTTGGGCCTTTAAACGACTGTGATCTCAATTTTTGTGTGTGTGTGTTCATGTTTTGTGCATTTGATCTTACTTCTGCACTGACAGCAGCTCAAAACAGAAACGCCGATCGATGGCATCCAGAGATTTCACTGCACACAGACGCAGATCATCAAACAGAACGACAGGCTTCTCCTAAAACACACAAACAATGTCCTCATGAACCCAATATTAACTCAGTTACGCAATACTACACAAACCTTTATTAACCCAATTACATAATACTACACAAACTTTTGTTTACCTTGTGTGATTTTGAGTAGATTAACTGATTATTTTCAGTAGAAAACCAGCACCTGAATGTAGAGAAATATTTAAATCACATGACATATAATGACTCTATGACAGTAGGGTGGCTATAATGACATCTCGTGCCTCTCTCACCTCTTCCAGGTCTTGTTTTTCTTGCGTGAGCGTTTAAACAGATAACCTTGAATAGTTCCTTCATCAGATGGATTACACACAATGACAGCTTCTCCAGATGCATCCTGAAAAATAATTTCAAGAATCAAAACCAAAAGTAAAGACATATCTCATTCTTGCATTTGCTAGTGTTGAGATCTCACCCTCTGTTGAACGAGCAAATGTGTGTTTTCCAGATCTTTCCTCTTTGTCATACAGTCAGATGACAGCTGAGAAAGCTGTTCATAGATAACATTCATGTTCATCATCAATAAATGAGTGAAAATGCAGTCTATATGATATTTAAATATGGGATGTTTGTGTACTGTATGACCTGTGAGGCCATTGTTTTCATAGTGGGTTCGAGATCCTTCAGCATGTCAAATCCCTGATGGAAAAACGTGTACTGAGCGTGAAAATAGGAGAAGACCTGCAAGGAAAACTTTATTTAGATAAACACTTTTATGTGCTTAAGACATATAAACACATGAAGATCGTCTCACCGAGTTCAGAATATCCAGCTTCTGTTGCACTTTAAAGTTATTTATCTGCGAAAAAAGAAATGAAGAGAATTATAAATAGCACTTCTAACACCCTTCTAAAATAAATACTAATGTTTTCTCATGTTTTCTTTTGATTGTTGGGTAAAACAAGATATATAACAGTTACAACAGATCCCTAAATATTCAAGCATTTTAACACAATGTATGGATAATGATCTCAGGTAATGGATGAGTACTCTGTAACGTGAAGGGTAAAGAAAGTTAGTCACGAGTAAACAAAACCCAGCCAGAAACAGGATCCTTCACCTTGAAGTCAAAGCAAACAAAACATCAGCCAATCACCTTCTGTCCTACCATCATATCAACATCTACAACAGTAACACTGGTATGAAAAAACATTTCCTGTCTCTCAATTTTATGTCAGAAATTTGAATCAATTTGATTGCTTCCAATGATAAGAGTCTGAAAGCAAACAGGTCACATGATGCTTAGTTTTCATAAATGACTGTTGATGAAGTGAAGTGACATTCAGCAAAGTACAGTGACCCATACTCCCAATTCATGCTCTGCATGTAACCCATCCAAGGTGCACTCACACAGTAGTGAACATACACAACCGTGAAGACACACACAGTAGTGAACACACACAACCGTGAACACACACACACAGTAGTGAACACACACCTGGAGCAGTGGGCAGTCTTTTATGCTTCGGCGCCTGGAGAGCAGTTGGGGTATCCGTGTCTTGCACCTAAATCATGATATTCCAGGCCCGAGACTTGAACCCACAATCCTAGGGTTAGGAGTCAAACTCTCTAACCACTAGGTCATGACCTTCTTCGAAGTCGTGTGTTCTGTGCGAGTCTCACCTTAATAAATGCAAATGATGAAGAAGTTACCTGCAGACAGTAGTCCAGGGCAAAGTGTTGGTAGCACTTTCTGGTCGCAAGCAGCAGGTGAGTCGCTCTCTCAGCATCTGCAGGTTTGTGTCTGCTGACCTGAGCATTTTTCATAACCGCAGCCTCAAGATCATCTCCGATCCGGACGAACTCACGCCGCGTGTCTCGAATCTGCGGTACAAATCTGACACAGACAAACCGTCAACATTTTGACGTGTGCGAAAGTCATTGCGTGCGTGCGATGATATATACCGTGACAGCAGGTTTGTGAGTTGCTGTGTTATGGCCCTCTGGGTTTGATCAAACAGCATCTGCATGGACAACACATCATTTTAAATAAAGAGAGCAGAAAAACTCTAGACACAGATAACGTGCCATTCATTTTTGGTGGTTTGTGTCATGTTCAAATGTATATTGTTTATAGTAAAGTATTGAATATATTTCATACTTTTTATTCACTTCCTATTTAATATAAACAGATAAAACAAACTCACAGTCTGAAACTGGATCATTTCTTGAAGGCCCTGGTTAAACTGACGTAGACAGTTCTGCAGAAACATGACAGAAGTGTTGACAACATCTGAAGTCTGATGTAAAGAGTTTTAAATCCACACAAACACATGTGCTCACCAGGATCACCCCATCGCTCTTGTGATACGCTGTAAACTCTGAGAGTGCAGACAGAAAGAGCTGATTACAGGCGCTGTAACTCTGACCTGCCTCCACCATCTGACCACACAACTTCATCACCTTCACAGCGAGAAGAACGGTTCATTAAAAGCTCATAAGAGAGAAAACAGGCATCCAAAATAACATTTCAAATGTATTTACTATGACACTTTTTTAATATAAGTGTAGGAAAAATACAATAGAGTTGACAGATTGTTTTCACATGATATGTATGTGTGGCATCTCACTTTCTCCACACGGCTCTCCAGTTCTGTGATGTCACTTTCACACCGATGCAGAGATTGCCTGCATGAACACAGAAACATTGGTTTCACACAAAACAAATCCAACTTAACCGCAATTCTTAGAAAACAGAAACATAGATGTATCGACCGGCTTTCAATCGCATCATATTTTCTATATATACTCTTTGTAACTTCTCTCTCTGTGTAACTCGGTAACATTGTTGTAGCACTTGTTCACCTATTGTTGTATCGGCTATTTACCGCTTCATTGTCTCCTCGACTATTGTAAGTCGCTTTGGATAAAAGCGTCTGATAAATGACTAAATGTAAATGTAAATGTAAAATATTGTCCTTTAAAGCATCAGTAAATGTGGATGTATTATAACACAGTTGTGTTTTAGTGAAACAGGGTTTGGAAAAGCAATGAATCTGCATGCTCAAAAGGATTTATGTACATATTTATATAACTAATAAACATGTATAATAAAGTACACACATGTACAGGAAATAGAACATTAGATTACAGAACATGACATTAAACACATTTATTACACAGGAGATGATCTGACCTGAAATCAGGTGAGTCCCTGATACACTCCTCAAAGTCCAGAACACTGTCCATCATCAGGCTGTGGTGTGTGACGTCAGAGCTCCACATCAATAGTGCATGAGGTCATCTGTGTGAACCGTTATCTCCTGCATCAGCATCACTGTGTGTGTGTGTGTGTGTGTGTGTGTGTGTGTGTGTGAATAAAACACGTCACGAGTGGACATATACATCACAACAGCACGTGTCATTCATTCTATTGAAATACTGCACCTGGATCAGTGTGAACTCGCCCTTATTCTCTTGACAGCTGCGTAGGTGTCTCTTCATGTTTCTGTGAGTCGCGCTTCCGGTGCGCACACATCCGGTGGGCAAACTTCAAAATAAAAGTCTGATGAGAAATGTGAATGAAACATACTTGAATCAAACACTGCAATAGAAGATAGAATTCAAGTTAAATGACTTAAAGGGATTATTTATATTATAATAATAATATAATAATATTGAATAATATTAAAAATATAAAATTCACCGTCACCGCCTAAACTTTATTTTGTACTAAAAGAACTAGAATAACTCCACTGATAAAATAAAAAAGATGTAATGCAGCACTTATTTTATATAAGATACACAGATTCAGAGGAGACAGATAATGTGAGACAGTATAAAAGTTTATTGATTTTTAATGCTGAAAAGCACAAAAACTCCATTCAGAGGTGCTTTCAGAAGTCCTTGTCCAGAAGTTGAGATTGAAATCCTAATATTGAAACCATTTCCATCCCAGTATTCATGCGTTTATGTAAATGAGTGTCTGTGTTCGTGATATAATATCTGTGTGTGTGTGTGTGTGTGTGTGTGTGTGTGTGTGTGTGTGTGTGTGTGTGTGTGTGTGTGTGTTCATGTGCAACGACTTGAGAACTCAATGAAGACGAGAATAACGGTGACGTTGTCCGCGGAGCCCCGCCTAACCGCCTCGCTGGCCAATCGCTGACATGCGGACTCATATCGTCCCGCCTCTTCAGTCTGACCCTCTTTGACCTCAAATGTCTCATTCTAAAAGACAAAACGAGATATTTTATCAATTTCAACCGGACTTTATGCAGAAAGTTAATGAATTACAAACCTCGAGACTTTCGAGCACAAACCGAACAGCTTCTTCTGCAGTAAAGACCTTGAACAGTCCATCACACGCCAGGAGAACAAATCTGACAACACACAGATGAAAAAT
The DNA here is from genome assembly GCA_033220385.1 of Triplophysa yarkandensis. Taxonomy (NCBI): domain Eukaryota; kingdom Metazoa; phylum Chordata; class Actinopteri; order Cypriniformes; family Nemacheilidae; genus Triplophysa; species Triplophysa yarkandensis. The sequence goes on along the minus strand of JAWHQN010000154.1, from coordinate 436,650 downwards.
TCATGACACGTCTTTAACGCTGTCACGGTGCTCCTCGTGTAAGAAAACTGACTTGTCGTTTTGACTGATCTGACAGCGGCGTATGTCCGGACAGGAAATCACGCCGCATCTTTTGTATTGGCCATCTCCTATAGAGCGAGAGACCTCCAACACGCCGAGCACTCGTCCATCCCTAAAAAATCGACACACATACACGGGTCGGTCAATCACAACCCGTGATCACAAACACTGCGATGTGTTGACAGACACACACCTGACCGTGCCACCAGCTTTCTGAATCCTCATGCGCTCTTCATATATGATGGGGTTGTGTTCTTTGCTTAGAGCAAGAGCCACACACTTTCTCTTCCCAGAATCCTCAGCCTGCTCCAAGCGACACATCACCGCCTAACAAACACAAACACGTTTATGCTGCAATTTGACATCAGTATTAAGGGTCAAAAGGTGTTTAGCATCTGATCATTTTTAATATTAAGATCTTTATATTCACGAACAGCATGTTCATACGTACTCTGCTGTCTCCCAGGTTTGCAACATAAAGAACATCATCAACCACCAACATACATGTAGCCGTGGAGCCGTCTTTCCACGCAGGCTTCCTGCAAACACACAAACACACGGCGAACACGATTGTCTGGAGACGCTTCGGCACCAAAACAAAGCAGAACTCACTGGCTGGAGGCTTTCTTTAAAAAATCTTCATCCGTCTGACGAAACGTGTCCAACAAACACCTCTTCACCAGCTTCTCCAAGTTCTCGGCGTCACCTGCAAATCACAAGTCCTTCAGGGGATTGTCTCACAATCACATCCGAAGTGTGAGGTTTGTCATGTACCTTTAGGGAATTTGCCGGCCAGCGTGTGATGAAGATTCTCAGCCGCAAACTGAGACGCCCGAGCGCCGCCGTGACCGTCAAACACAGCGAAGTACGCAAGACGTGACCTGCAAAAGCCAAAGAAGTCACACAAACCGCAGCAGCGACATGACACGTAGACGGCGTGACACCCACACTTGTGACGGGAGATTCGTGACGCTCTCCGTCATGTCTGGAAGCATCACGTGGGCGTCCTGCATCTCGTCTCTCTCTCCGCGTCTCGCTGCGACGAAGCCCATCAGCCTGGCGAGATCTTCTGAGACACAACGAGATGATGAACATCACAGCTTCACACGTGAACAACACAACACACACATGCCAACGCACACAAAGCTGAAAACCTTTACAAACTTTCTTTTCCTCCTGATTCCGGAGGTCCACCTCAGAGTTCTCCTCTTGTCTCTTTCTCTTCTCACCTCGAGCTCCATCCTGCTCAAACATCTCCTCTGGAGCTGTGGCTGGAACTGAAGCTGAAAAACAACAACACAACAACAACAACAACACAACAAGACATTAAAAGTCAAACAAACACACAACTGTTTCACACACACACACATATTTATTTGATTGGTTTGATCGGATCTCACAATCTGAACTTTAAGGATTCTAATAAATCTCTGTTAAAAACATTTAAAATATATGTTAATTAAACATCATGTGTGTGTGTAAAACATACTGAACTGAAGCTGAAAAACAACAACACAACAACAACAACAACCACAACAACACAACACACCAGCAACAACACAACACAACAACAACAACAACAACACAACAACAACACCAACACAACAACAACACACCAACAACACACCAACAACAACAACACAACAACAACAAGACATTAAAAACCAAACAAACACACAACTGTTTCACACACACACACACACACACACACACACACACACACACACACACACACACACACACACACACACACACACACACACACACACACACACACACACACACACACACACACACATTTATTTGATTGGTTTGATCAGATCTCACAATCTGAACTTTAGGGATTCTAATAAATCTCTGTTAAACATCATGTGTGTATATAAAACATCATGTGTGTGTGTAAAACATCATGTGTGTGTGTAAAACATCATGTGTGTGTGTGTGTGTGTGTGTGTGTGTAAAACATCATGTGTGTGTGTAAAACATCATGTGTGTGTGTAAAACATCATGTGTGTATATAAAACATCATGTGTGTGTGTGTGTGTGTGTGTGTAAAACATCATATGTGTGTGTAAAACATCATGTGTGTGCGTATATAAAACATCATGTGTGTATATAAAACATCATGTGTGTGTGTAAAACATCATGTGTGTGTGTAAAACATCATGTGTGTGTGTGTGTGTGTGTGTAAAACATCATGTGTGTATATAAAACATCATGTGTGTGTGTAAAACATCATGTGTGTATATAAAACATCATGTGTGTGTATGTAAAACATCATGTGTGTGTGTAAAACATCATGTGTGTGTAAAACATCATGTGTGTGTGTAAAACATCATGTGTGTATATAAAACATCATGTGTGTGTGTAAAACATCATGTGTGTATATAAAACATCATGTGTGTGTGTAAAACATCATGTGTGTATATAAAACATCATGTGTGTGTGTAAAACATCATGTGTGTATATAAAACATCATGTGTGTGTAAAACATCATGTGTGTGTGTAAAACATCATGTGTGTGTATGTAAAACATCATGTGTGTATATAAAACATCATGTGTGTGTGTAAAACATCATGTGTGTGTGTAAAACATCATGTATGTGTATGTAAAACATCATGTGTGTGTGTAAAACATCATGTGTGTGTATATAAAACATCATGTGTGTGTGTAAAACATCATGTGTGTGTGTAAAACATCATGTGTGTGTATATAAAACATCATGTGTGTATATAAAACATCATGTGTGTGTGTAAAACATCATGTGTGTGTGTAAAACATCATGTGTGTGTGTAAAACATCATGTGTGTATGTAAAACATCATGTGTGTATATAAAACATCATGTGTGTATATAAAACATCATGTGTGTGTGTAAAACATCATGTGTGTGTATAAAACATCATGTGTGTGTGTAAAACATCATGTGTGTGTATGTAAAACATCATGTGTGTGTATGTAAAACATCATGTGTGTATATAAAACATCATGTGTGTACGTAAAACATCATGTGTGTACATAAAACATCATGTGTGTGTGTAAAACATCATGTGTGTGTGTAAAACATCATGTGTGTGTGTGTAAAACATCATGTGTGTGTATAAAACATCATGTGTGTATGTAAAACATCATGTGTGTATATAAAACATCATGTGTGTATATAAAACATCATGTGTGTGTGTAAAACATCATGTGTGTATATAAAACATCATGTGTGTATATAAAACATCATGTGTGTGTTAAACATCATGTGTGTATGTAAAACATCATGTGTGTATATAAAACATCATGTGTGTATATAAAACATCATGTGTATGTAAAACATCATGTGTGTATGTAAAACATCATGTGTGTATATAAAACATCATGTGTGTATATAAAACATCATGTGTGTGTGTAAAACATCATGTGTGTATATAAAACATCATGTGTGTATATAAAACATCATGTGTGTGTTAAACATCATGTGTGTATATAAAACATCATGTGTGTGTTAAACATCATGTGTGTGTGTATATAAAACATCATGTGTGTATATAAAACATCATGTGTGTATATAAAACATCATGTGTGTATATAAAACATCATGTGTGTGTGTAAAACATCATGTGTGTGTATAAAACATCATGTGTGTATATGAAACATCATGTGTGTATGTAAAACATCATGTGTGTATAAAACATCATGTGTGTATATAAAACATCATGTGTGTATATAAAACATCATGTGTGTATATAAAACATCATGTGTGTGTGTAAAATATCATGTGTGTGTGTAAAATATCATGTGTGTGTGTAAAACATCATGTGTGTGTATAAAACATCATGTGTGTGTGTAAAACATCATGTGTGTGTATAAAACATCATGTGTGTATATAAAACATCATGTGTGTATATAAAACATCATGTGTGTGTATAAAACATCATGTGTGTGTGTAAAACATCATGTGTGTGTGTAAAACATCATGTGTGTGTATGTAAAACATCATGTGTGTGTATATAAAACATCATGTGTGTATATAAAACATCATGTGTGTGTGTAAAACATCATGTGTGTATATAAAACATCATGTGTGTATATAAAACATCATGTGTGTGTTAAACATCATGTGTGTATGTAAAACATCATGTGTGTGTGTAAAACATCATGTGTGTGTGTAAAACATCATGTGTGTGTGTATATAAAACATCATGTGTGTGTGTTAAACATCATATGTGTGTGTAAAACATCATGTGTGTGTGTATATAAAACATCATGTGTGTGTGTTAAACATCATATGTGTGTGTAAAACATCATGTGTGTATATAAAACATCATGTGTGTGTGTGTGTAAAACATCATGTGTGTGTGTTAAACATCATGTGTGTGTGTAAAACATCATGTGTGTATATAAAACATCATGTGTGTATATAAAACATCATGTGTGTGTGTAAAACATCATGTGTGTGTGTAAAACATCATGTGTGTATATAAAACATCATGTGTGTGTGTAAAACATCATGTGTGTGTGTTAAACATCATGTGTGTGTGTTAAACATCATGTGTGTGTGTAAAACATCATGTGTGTGTTAAACATCATGTGTGTATGTAAAACATCATGTGTGTGTGTAAAACATCATATGTGTGTGTAAAACATCATGTGTGTGTGTATATAAAACATCATGTGTGTGTGTTAAACATCATATGTGTGTGTAAAACATCATGTGTGTGCGTATATAAAACATCATGTGTGTGTGTTAAACATCATGTGTGTGTGTAAAACATCATGTGTGTATATAAAACATCATGTGTGTGTGTAAAACATCATGTGTGTGTGTAAAACATCATGTGTGTGTGTTAAACATCATGTGTGTGTGTTAAACATCATGTGTGTGTGTTAAACATCATGTGTGTGTGTTAAACATCATGTGTGTGTGTTAAACATCATGTGTGTGTGTGTGTGTGTGTGTGTTAAACATCATGTGTGTGTGTGTGTGTGTGTGTGTGTGTGTGTGTGTGTGTGTGTGTGTGTAAAACATCATGTGTGTGTGTGTTAAACATCATGTGTGTGTGTGTTAAACATCATGTGTGTGTGTGTGTTAAACATCATGTGTGTGTGTGTGTGTGTGTAAAACATCATGTGTGTGTGTAAAACATCATGTGTGTGTGTGTAAAACATCATGTGTGTATGTAAAACATCATGTGTGTGTGTAAAACATCATGTGTGTGTGTGTGTGTGTGTGTGTGTGTGTGTGTGTAAAACATCATGTGTGTATGTAAAACATCATGTGTGTATATAAAACATCATGTGTGTATATAAAACATCATGTGTGTGTGTAAAACATCATGTGTGTGTGTGTGTGTGTGTGTGTGTGTGTGTGTGTGTAAAACATCATGTGTGTGTGTAAAACATCATGTGTGTCTGTGTAAAACATCATGTGTGTGTGTGTGTGTGTGTGTGTGTGTAAAACATCATGTGTGTGTGTAAAACATCATGTGTGTGTGTGTGTGTGTGTGTGTGTGTGTGTGTGTGTGTTAAACATCATGTGTGTGTGTGTGTGTGTGTGTGTGTGTGTGTGTGTGTGTGTGTGTGTGTGTGTGTGTGTAAAACATCATGTGTGTATATAAAACATCATATGTGTGTGTGTGTGTGTGTGTGTGTGTGTGTGTGTGTGTGTGTGTGTGTGTGTGTGTGTGTGTGTGTGTGTGTGTGTGTAAAACATCATGTGTGTGTGTGTGTGTGTGTGTGTGTGTGTGTGTGTGTGTGTGTGTGTAAAACATCATATGTGTGTGTGTGTGTGTGTGTGTGTGTGTGTGTGTGTGTGTGTGTGTGTGTGTGTGTGTGTGTGTGTGTGTGTAAAACATCATGTGTGTGTGTGTGTGTGTTAAACATCATGTGTGTGTGTGTGTGTGTGTGTGTGTGTGTGTGTGTGTGTGTGTGTGTGTGTGTGTTAAACATCATGTGTGTGTGTGTGTGTGTGTGTGTGTGTGTGTGTGTGTGTGTGTGTGTGTGTGTGTGTGTGTGTGTGTGTGTGTGTGTGTGTAAAACAGTAACATTAGCATGATTGTTATATTTATGAGATAATAATGACTGGATCCGAACAAACCTCTTGTAGGTTCAGGAAGATCATCAAACAGATCCATGTGTGTCTGTTTAACCGCAGATCCAGGAACAGTTCTGACACAAATCACAACACGTGTGTGATGCACAGCTTCCGGTACACTTTATATTCTTACATGTAGAGGAATGAGATGAAATGTGTCGATCTGTGAGGATTTATCTCATGAATGATCCGACGAGCGGTGTCTCTGTGTGTTAGCTGCTAGCATGCTAATCACTGACTGACTTCTGAGGCGACGACAAGAATCCTCAGAACCTGAACACAATGTGTGTGAGATGACTCTAACATTATAAACAATGTAATTAACACTTTAAATAAAATAAATTATATTAATTAAGGAGTGAATTGATTTTTTGAGGGTTGTGAGACCTTCATGCGGTGAGATGCTCATCAAGCGTTGGTGGTATAGTGGTTAGCATAGCTGCCTTCCAAGCAGTTGACCCGGGTTCGATTCCCGGCCAACGCAATAACTTTAATTTAATTATTTAATAACTTTAACTTATTATGTTTTGTAAATATTGTATAATATTGGTGTTATATAGAAATAAAACTTGCAATTTTAAAAATAGAGAGCTAAACTATAATTAATTCTAAAGATCTAAATCTCACAGATGATAATAAATAAATGTATGACATCACAGAATTAATTAAATATATTCACACATATTTATAATATTAATTATTTCTCTCATCCTCTAGATCAATAGACAAATATATACATGTAATGTTATTTTATAAACTTCATAGCTGAAGATAAAATGTTTGGAGATTTGTAGAAATCACATCGTATATTTAATTTTAAATCTTTTTTAATAGAGTTTAAACACTGAATAACACACTATTCAGGAGTCTGATGATATATAAATCAGGGATTGGCAATATATCAGCGGCCTTATCAATATCGGCCAATAAATGCTGTTTTTTTTTAGTATTATTATTATATATATTATATATATATATATATATATATATATATATATATATATATATATATATATATTATATATTATTTTTTAGTATTATTATTATATATATTATATATATATATATTATATATTATTTTTTAGTATTATTATTATTATAGTATTATAAAGTATTATTATTTTATGTAAAATAAAAGATTTTATACAACACAAGTTGTCCATAGAAAAGTACAGTAACTTAAGTTCAGAGATCAGTTTAAACTTTCAGAAGTTTTAAAGTAAAATCACCGTTTGTGTTTGTCTTTTGTTTTGTGCAATCTCAGAATAAACATCGCCAAAATATAAAAGAGTGATCTGTTCTCCATATATAAAATATAAAAGAGTTATCTGTTCTCCATATATAAAATATAAAAGAGTTATCTGTTCTCCATATATAAAATATAAAAGAGTGATCTGTTCTCCATATATAAAATATAAAAGAGTTATCTGTTCTCCATATATAAAATATAAAAGAGTGATCTGTTCTCCATATATAAAATATAAAAGAGTTATCTGCTCTCCATATATAAAATATAAAAGAGTAATCTGTTCTCCATATATAAAATATAAAAGAGTTATCTGTTCTCCATATATAAAATATAAAAGAGTAATCTGCTCTCCATATATAAAATATAAAAGAGTTATCTGTTCTCCATATATAAAATATAAAAGAGTTATCTGTTCTCCATATATAAAATATAAAAGAGTTATCTGTTCTCCATATATAAAATATAAAAGAGTTATCTGTTCTCCATATATAAAATATAAAAGAGTTATCTGTTCTCCATATATAAAATATAAAAGAGTTATCTGCTCTCCATATATAAAATATAAAAGAGTTATCTGTTCTCCATATATAAAACATAAAAGAATTATCGGTTCTCCATATATAAAATATAAAAGAGTTATCTGTTCTCCATATATAAAATATAAAAGAGTTATCTGTTCTCCATATATAAAATATAAAAGAGTTATCTGTTCTCCATATATAAAATATAAAAGAGTGATCTGTTCTCCATATATAAAATATAAAAGAGTTATCTGTTCTCCATATATAAAATATAAAAGAGTGATCTGTTCTCCATATATAAAATATAAAAGAGTTATCTGTTCTCCATATATAAAATATAAAAGAGTTATCGGCTACAATGTCCGTATCACTGCATCTCTGTTCTTAATTTGTGTTCGGTGAATTAAAACAAAGCGGATGAGCTTCAAACACAGACCAGATTTTAATACAGAATGCTTCGCTGTACACAAAGAAGGTATTTACATTCTTTATGATGGTCTATGTACATAAACAATAAAAAACAGAACTAAGAGATGGACAAACGGCATCACATGAATGTATTCGGATATAACTTATAACAATAAAATAAATATTTAACAGTCAGAGAGATAGGACAATCTGGCGTCCAATACGACAAGAGTCTGACAAGGTTACATATCGTCTTCTCTCACATACATGTGGAGTGTATAAGACGCTTAAAGGGTTAATATAGTGTTTGTCGTAAACACCAGTCATTGTTTTAGTCAATGCTAAAAAACGAAACATTCCCGCTTAAGGCAACGTCTGTACGTACTGGATTTCCTGCAACTTTGACAAATTGATATTTACAAAATCTACTGGCCATGAGACTTTTCTGTACTTTTTATCCAAATAAATTTCTTTTGCTTCTTTAAACTGTGTATTCTTCTTGATTAAAAAGGTAAAAATACATTATGATGTCATGTTATTCATAGAGGTAAAAGTTGTGTATATCACAGCCGAAGATTTGAATTTCCTTTTGATATGTGATCGCTGGTGGAATGTTTCTTAAGGCTTTCTACAAACCGCGGGTGAGGAACCCTGCCGTTCACACACACATTGAGGAAAAGAGAGTGAGGGATCGATTGTCAAGAAGAGCAGAAAGAGCGCTTGATGATGTATGTCTGCTCTCCTTCTCTGTAAACATTCTAAAAACAACATTAAATAGTGTTCGGTTCGTTCTGCTCACAGGGAAACATGTGATGGTTCGTGAATTGCTTAGATTGATTTTGATGAAAGATTATAAAAACAAACATGTTAAATTCTGATTTCTATTTGGCTGTTTCTTCAGATGATCTCTCTCCGGGTCTCTGATATCGGTGCTGATGGCTCTTGATACAAGGTAGAAAATGTCCCAAAGGCAGAGGAGAGAGAAGGCACAATGATTGGTCGTTGGTCCCTATGAGGTTGCGCCCTGTGAATGGCTGGCTTCCGTCGTGACTTAGCGTTTGATTGGCTGGGTGAGGCTACGTCACGTCAAAACGAGGCATCTGATTGGCTTTGGATCGTCTACGCTTCGCTGGTGGTGCAGCTTGGACTCAAATCCCTGATACCCTGCAAGATCCGCTTCATATGACCCACTTTAGTCACTCCCAGGTCCTGACACATACAGACACACAAGAATACGTACGTCATTTTAAATTCTGCTATATATATAATGCTCCGCCATGTCAAAACATGACATACCTTGAGGTCTCTCCTCTCCAGCTGAAGTAACTCTGGTCCTCTGATGTCATGTCTGTTGAAGATCTCCTTATACTCAGAGAGACAGAGCATCTCCAGCCAAACGCCCACCTCATCTACACCCCATTGATAAACTGTACAGAAAAACACACGTTTACACTTTGCTCTATACTTTACCAACAGACACACAAATTCACACGACTTTATCTCAATACAGAGGAGAAAGGTCAGATGTTTACCAGGCATGTTGAAGGCGGCACAAGTTTCTTTATTTTTGTTGTTTTTATCTTTTTTGAATTTGAGGCGGAATTTAGCACTGCGACTTCTTTTGGAGAAATCCGAGAGCTGTACCTGCGTAACACAGAGAGAGAGAGAGTTGGTTTTGTTTAGAGACACCAAAGGATTAAAAACATGATGTTCACTGATCATTTTTGCATTTGCTGACCTCATCGTCGGCCGGGTCAATGATCTGACTCAGCCAGCTGATGTCAGTCAGTCTGCGTAACTGTTGAGTGACAGATGCTAACGCACCAATCAGCTGCTCTCGCTGAGGAGGATCCAACTGCTGCAGAGAGATTTTAATTTACAGATGTCTCTTAATCGACAAAAACTAAAAAAAATTGTTCTTACTCACCAGGCTCATCTTCCCTGAAAGTAACAGCTCGGTCTCGTTGTGTAAGGCTTTCACATCACTGACCATCTCCATCACCACATTACACGTCAGACCCTACAAATCACACTGTGTTTGTACAAATCTGTGCCAGACAAGCAAAGATTGACAGGTGGAACAATAACTCACCCCGCTGGTTTTGGAGTTGGCGTACACCAGGTCCATGGCTTTAGAGCTGGCATTGACCGCGTGAGCCAATTCCTGCTCGATAGTGGGATGAGCCTGTGCCACGTCCCTGATACTACACACAAAAATACACAAACGCACATACAGGTGAGCACAACATAACCGGAGCTGTGCATTAAATCTTAAAGGATTTTCCGTTGATGTTGAAATGATCATTGTAGCACATTTGGTTTGGTAAGGATTTTCTCATCACTTCTTGTTGTTTCAACACAGGAGTGCACTTTGACCCCTGCCGAAGCCAAACTAACTCCCTGCAAGGCTGTGTCATGTTTAGTCTTAAATAATTACATTTACATTTACATTTAGTCATTTAGCAGACGCTTTTATCCAAAGCGACTTACAATAGTGGAGGAGACACTAAAAATAATAAATAAAAGTTTTTATTTATTTATGTATGTTCACCAAAATGTTTATCCTTGATCTGATTTTTTAATAAAGCATTTATTTTACTAAGTACATGAGTAAATGTGTTAAACTAACGTTATTTAAAATCAGGCCTTAAGTTATTATTTTCATAATAAAAAATAAAAAACAAAATATGGTAATGCATTACATCGTTACAGTATTAACTCCAGTAAGTATTTTGGCTCTGACATTTTTTGGATCTGTCACTTTTAAAAAGAATCTGTGAACTGATAACATCAGAATTTTTTGACATTGTAAATTATTAAAATAAAATATTTCAGTTGTAAATGTATTTATTTTCTAGTTTTTTTATTTGACATATTTTTATGTTTTTGTTATTATAATAGTAAATGTGTTCAGCTACAGTGATTTTAAAATTTGCATAAAATAATGATCTATTTTATATTCGCGCACTAGAAGTAAATATGTGTATACCTGTGTATCAGAGCTCCAGCCGCCTGTCCAAACAGACTGATATGAGCGGTTTCCTCTTCAGACACAATCTCTGGCTGTGATGCATGCTGGGATACCAGCCGCGGTATCTCACCTCTCTGTTTGTCCTCCCATGACTTCAGAGTATTCTCAAATGCCTAAAACACAAACATAACTTGAGTACTTTTGTACTGAGTTTTGTAAAAATCCAAAAACATCATCCAACACAAATCTAGAGTCTGTAAAGGGATGTTTGTGTTGTGTTGTGTTA
>JAWHQN010000154.1:412574-417574 GCA_033220385.1 Triplophysa yarkandensis | reverse complement strand
GCTCTCTACAGGGATGTGTGAATGTCAAAAAATAAAGAAAACCGTTTATCTCAAAATAAAAATCTTTCATCATTTATTCACCTGCATGTCTTCAGAACCTGTTTGAAAACCAAAATGAAGATATTTTGAGAAATGTCTGGGTGGTTTCGTGTTTATGCATCGTAAGGCAAATATCTAGAAAAGAAAACCAGATGAGTTTGGAATGACATGAGGGTGAATAAGTGATGATGGAGATTACTGTATATTTACAAATGAAATGAAAGCATGTACATTTATTTTTAAAGATTCTCAAGCACTTGTGCGTCATGAATGACAACTATGACGATCTTACACACAAGACACGTCCATAAATCTATTTAGTGAAATGTCCATGCTGACTATATCATTATTACAGAAAATCTATTTCAATGATATAAAGTCAAACAAAAGCTGCATGATGCTTCTGACTGTCATCTTAGTGCAAACCAGTTCATCTTTCAAATAGAACTTCATTCAAATACCTCAAAGTCTGTGTGTGTGTGTGTGTGTGTGCGTGTGTGTGTGTGTGTGTGTGTGTGTGTGTGCGTGTGTGTGTGTCTGTGCGTGTACACATCCACTTCCCATTCCGTTTCCTACAGCAGCTGACAAAGATTCTCTGTTCCCACAAAGATAAAAATAACTCACGTCTTTCCCCGCCAGCACAGTCATGAAAACACACACATGCTCGCAAACTTATCATATTATTTATTTCACAGATGAGTACACAGACTGGCTCATAAACGCAACTGAATATACACACACGTTCATCTCAGAGGACACACAACGGAAGAGAAAGAGAGAGAGAGAGATGTTCATGTCTGCCGAACGCCTCTGATGTTTGGTCTTGAAACTTTTATCACTTACACAAACGCACACATTATCACTATTATCATAAAATCCCATCAAGTGTGTTAACCATTAAAATAATTTACTGATATTAGCTGTATACGTCCTTTTCTGCAACACTCACTTTATTTTAATATTAAAACGAATATACCACATAAATGTTTCAAACTAGTGTCAAATCACGTTAGGACTTTAAACCTTCATTTAGGACTATTTCTTAACTCTGGGTTATTATCTTTTTTAAACCTAAACTTATTTTAAAGTACCCTGAGTGAAGGCTACCTTTTATCCCTGGGTTAAGAACCTTCTAAACCCAACATTAAGGATAAAATCCCGAATAAGGGCTGTTTTAAACATCATGGTAATAACTTTTTAAACTTGGGTTAGGGCTTCTTTTACCCTGGGTTAATAACTTTTTAAACCAAATGTTAAGGCTAATATTCAGAGCTAGGGATGTTTTTTAAGAATGTGTTAATAACATTTTTAAAATCCAGAGTTTAGGTTTTTTAATGTTTTATTAATAATTAATAACTTTTTAAACCCACATAAAGGCCTAAATCCTGAGTGAGGCTACCTTTTAACCCCGGGTTCATACGTTTTTAAACCCTGCATTAGGGCTACTTTTTAACCCAGGGATAACAACTTTTTAAACATTTTAAAACCAAGAGTAAGGGCTTCTGTCTAACCCCGGGTCATTTCTTTTTTTCAAACCTTGAAGGTGGGGCTGTTGTTTGACCCTGGGGTTTTACTTTAAAAAACACGGATCTGCTTGAGTGATCCGTCATTAATTACAAGCATTAGTTTCAGGCCCTTCGTCTACAAACAAACAGTCAAATAAACACACGGTAGAGACACAACCCAAAGAATCCATCACAATTCACCACTATTACACAACACACAGATTGATGTCATTACTGAAAGCATGCAGTCGGTCTCAGGTCCTACCGTGAGGTCTAACTAACTGTCCAAACAAAATTGATCTCAAGTTGGTTACGTGATTCAAAGCTCCTAACAGAACGCACATTGTATCATGATGTTTATAAGGTTGCCTTACAGCTTCAATAATAACACACATATTAAAGTGAACAAAATTAAGAGAGATATAAAGTTACATTTACATTGATTGTAAACAATGTAATACCAACCGTTCAAATCCCAGAATTAAATGTATACGTTTTTAAGCTGGCACTGATCACGGTATAAAATTAATAGATAAATATTTCAAATTCAGTCTATTTTAAAATACTTGTATATATATGTGTATTTATAAAACTCATAAAAATAATATTGCATAAATTACTTTGTAACAATATATCTACAGTGTTCATTCAGGCAAATACATTTTGAGAGGAAAGCAATAAAATAAACGTAATATTAGGCAAAACCAATCCTTAAAACACCTTTAAGATAAGCTGTACAAATGTTTGTCTAGATGACTTTAAACATATCATTTCATATAACAGAATAAGTCTAACTTTATCAGAGTACACTAATAAAACTCAATGTTGTATGACATATCAGATGGTACACACACACACAAAACAAAACACATCAATATTGTCATTCTATTATGTATTGTACAGAACAACAAAATAATGTTCGTACATAAATATAAGTTCTGTTTAATGTGTATTATAAAAACACAATCATAGATGTAAAACATGTCTGGTTCTGAACACAGCTTCCTATCTGATCTGGACTAAAATACACACGAGTCACACTGAGCCCAAGGCCAAAACACACACACTGAACACAATGTTCGCAACACACACACACACATTTACTCTCTAAACACCAACTTGTCATTCACTTTAAAAGATAACTATCATATCTACAGACACAGGAATCAATTTCTAGATTTGGAAGCAGCACATTCCCAAAGGTTTAGCCGGATTTACTGACTTCTGAACACTGGATGTAGATGGAAGTAAACTCGTTCTCTCTCTCTCTCATTCTTCACATTCTTTCCTGTTACCGCTACATACTTACTGCCGGCAAACCCCAGACGTTTCTTTCCTCTCTCTCTCCGTTTCCTCCCGTCTGAGTGGATCTTAAACCGTCTAGAGACCGGCTCAGCAGCGGCTCATTCCTGCTTCTCTTTCTCTCTGTTTCTCCCTCAGTCTCCTCCCTCTTTCCATCCGAATGAGTCAGAGAGACCCGCGTCCCATCAGAGACCCCTCCCACAAAGCAACACATCACCATGGAGGAAAAAATACATCAAATCACAGCGCACACGCACGGATAACCTCCGGCGAGATGAAGCTCCTCCCTATGATTAAAACTAAATCGGCCCAAATGTCAACTATAAATACACTTCTGTACCCCGGCGCACACACACGTGCACTCCAGACTATTTCAGGATGTTCTGTTTACCGGACCCAAAATAAACACGCGCCACTTTTTCTCAAAGCCTTCGTTTCCTCACATTTCCTCTGTGTCTCCCATTCAAAACTGAACCAAGCGTTCCTTTTAAACTCAATTTTAGCCAACCGTAAGAGAGAGAGAGCCAAGAGGACGCCGACTTTCCATTAAAAAATATATAAACATGACATGTTTGTGTACTCACAGTAAAGCTGTTGTTCACATTCTTGGTACTGGATTCAGCTACACTGGCATCTGTCAAATCCACTTCATCAAATATGATGGACTGAAAACAAATGATAACCAATCAGTAACCAACATTCTGTCGCACAATCAGAACTATACAAACTATACAGAATAAAAAACAATGACACATCTTTGTTGTTTGTATGACGTGCGTATTTTTTGGCATACCTTGCCCGTCTGAGCGTAGTAAAGCGTTCTTCCCCGCAGTTTAAAATAACGTCTCTTCCAGCGCTGGAAATTTGTCTGTTTCATTAATTTCCCCTCTTTTAAAATCGTCTAGAAAGAAAAGGAGCATGATCGGTGAAGAGTGAAGATTCTCTCTGCAGTTACCATCCCTCACTTTGACATCAGCAAACCACACACACGCACACGCACACACACACACGCACGCACACACACACACACACACACACACACACACACACACACACACACACACACACACACACACACACACACACACACACACACACACACACACACACACACACGCACACACAGGCACACACAGGCACACACACACACACAGGCACACACACACACACACACACGCACACACACACACACACGCACACACACACACACACAGGCACACACACACACACAGGCACACACACACACACACACAGGCACACACACACACACACACACACACGCACACACGCACACACACGCACACACACGCACACACAGGCACACACACACACACAGGCACACACACACACACACACACACACACACACACACACGCACACACACGCACACACACACATATATACGTATAAATAAAGTTATACATCGGGTGAAACTTTATATATAAAAACGCAACAGAGATCACGCATCTGCAAACATTGCCCACAGTTCTCATGTTCTTATTGAAGGGGGCAGAAGAACTTTATCCAGAGTGACACTTTATGCCATATCTTTACATTTACATTTATTCATTTGGCAGACGCTTTTATCCAAAGTATCTTACAGTATTATACAGTAGTCAATCATCAGTGTAGAGTAAACAGAGGTAAGATGTCTTCAAGAACACTTCATTTATCATCTGCTGATACTGAGATTCAAACCAACAACCTTCTGATCACAAGATCAACTCTCTAACCACCAGACCAAAATAAATGAAAAAACTTGAGACTTGAGATTACTATCAATAAATGTATTAAACATTTATTCAAAGTATTTTATTATAACATGTTAACAATAAGAAGGAGTGAACAATGCAGCCCAACAGTTGTATTGCAGAACTTGACTGATTTTTTTTTATAATTGCAAAATTTAAAACTGAAAATCAATTATGATTAATTGTAGAGCCCGACTGGTGACATTTCTGACTCGAGTCAGTAAAGCAACCAAACATCACACCCGCCAACAACAAACAACATATAAATAAATCTTTATATGTTGTTATTACAAATTATGTTGAATATTTCGTTTGCGACATGAAACACAAAAAGTTAAGGAAATCTTTACACTTTTTGTCACAAAAGATAATGAATAAACTTAATTTCTCTGCGTCAGTGTCA
>JAWHQN010000154.1:387979-412074 GCA_033220385.1 Triplophysa yarkandensis | reverse complement strand
TGACTTACAGTATTGTGCAGCTGTCAATCATCACTGTAGAGTAAACAGGGCTAAGATGTCTTCAAGAAACTTCAGTTATTGACTGACACTGGGATTCAAACCAACAACCTTCAGATTAAAAGTCCAACTCTCAAACCACCCGACCGGTCTTTATTCCACAATTTTCTAAGGTAAATAAATTAAATCATTACAGCAAACTTTGAAACAAGTCAAATCGTAACTGCGTTAATATTCAATAGCTTTGTGTATCCATGAACTATTGTTAATAACTATATAATAACTATTGTTATTGTTATTGTTGTATCGGCTATTTACCGCTTCATTGTCTCCTCGACTATTGTAAGTCGCTTTGGATAAAAGCGTCTGCTAAATGACTAAATGTAAATGTAAATGTTAAAACCTTAACCTAATTGTGTAAAATGTTTGTTGACACATTTCATCTATATGATTTATGTCATGAATAATTCAAATCTTCCCCTTTAGATGATGTTGGCCTTGTGAGTCTGCGTCCAGGAGATCAGGTGTGTAGAACATCATCACAATCTAAAGGGTTTATATGCAATACCGCTAGTGGGATGTTTACATCACAAGTAGATTTGTGTGTTTAAGAAGAAAATAAACGCTGTGGTTATTCACCCGTGGATTTTCCATCTACATAAAGCAATCCAGCGCGAGATTTTAGGTTCGGAGGAACACAGCATTAGACTGTGTAGATGAATAATATCACAGTAACCCTACAAGACAAAAAGTTGAGTTCAAGCGAACATCAATGGAATCGACTCGACTGCCATCTAGCGTAATGCTGAAGACGGTTAGCACTCTGTCCTACGCTAATTGAAAATTATAGAGCGATGTTTTTTGTTTAGACTTGCTCTGTCGCCAGCACAGAGCCAAAACTACAGACAGTAATCACAATGACAAAGCTAAATTGTTAATTACATCAGCCCCAATCTAAACACAAAGCCCCACAAATACACTTTATAGGAACACGAATTAAAACAAACACAGCGTACTTTAAATTTACTTGACCTCTCCAACAACGGATTATGGGTCGTTTTTTTTGCGGCGAACTTGATGACAGTATGGAAAGTTGTATATTCTTGCAGTTCTTATAAGATAAATCCTGATGTTGTTTACAGGTCAAATAAAATAAATGGTTCCGTGATTCTGCAATGTTGGACAATCCGGCCCAGTTTTGATGAGAACTTACATTTGCATTCCGCTGACCTTTACTTTATGGAAATAAAAACTATCAGCATTATCGATTAGCAACAGCGAAAATACGGCAAGTTGTGGTGCAATTTATTTCATCCATTTGTGAAATAAAAAACAGTTTAATAATCGAAGACAATTCTGTTAGGAGTTTATTGGAGAAACGACACATTAATGCAACAGAATTAATTCAATAAAACGGATGTTTATCCGAGATGCAGCTTCGTATTTAAATCATTTCCATCTTTCTTCTTAATAAATGTATATGAACGGATTCACCTTCAACATTCAAAAACATCAGATCAAAAATTCAAGATTAATGGAGTAACTTAGAGGTGACATAGGTTACCCTAGAAGCTAAAAGATGACGCTAAAAGGCCCAGTTAGACTTTTAGTATTCTACGTAAATGAATGGGTTTCTGCTTTTTTTTTGATAGACAGCAGACATGTCCAGAATGATGGGTATTTGGTTTCACTTGGCTGTACAAGACTGACTTATATTGTTGGAAATACAGTTAAAGAATAGTTCAGTACAAATATTCACGTGCGGGATTGATGATTATTTGATGATTGCTATCTGAACACATCGAAGTATGAAACCAGTAGGTAAACACTGAAAACAGTGTTGTGGACGCCACCGACGCCACTGTTTTTGTTTCTCTTTGTTTGGGCTACTAAAAAATAAAAATGGCTAAACATGACTGTCTCACTATTCTAGGTAATACCGCTACATAACAGTTAAGAAGAAACTTTTTATGTGTGAGAAGCATGATTTAATCTATGGTTATTTTCTGACCCCGGGGAATATACGAGACCAGCATGTAAACAGAGACATCAGCGCGTGTAAAGACATCATAAGTGGTTTTTATTAGTTATCTTCACATATTTATAAAGTTGCGCTTGCAAAGTTAATGTACCGGTCTGATCTTATTCATTTATACGGAGATTGATACGACGACGACACCAGGTTATGTTATCTTGCCTGTCAGTATCTTGATGCTGATGTTACAGTTATGGTTATACATTTCTGTTACACGCTTTGCGTTGTTCTGCTTTGTGAAAATGTAAGAGTTTCAGTCAGGGCCAGGCGTAGATATAAAAATTGATGGTATTTCTAAACTACAGCGTTTTTGTTATCTCATATCATGTTTCAATATTGCAAAACATTAATACAAGCAAAATTATTTGTTTTGGCGCTGTCATATGACCCCATAAAAAAGGTGTTACGATAAAAATCCCTTTAAATATTTCAAGTTGGTATACGAAAAGACGCCATCTATGCACCACTTCCAAGGATCCTTGACTACAACCAGGTTTAAACGTTATAAATTAAAACAACTATGGCACATTTTTGTGTGTTATCATGTTGTGCAAAAACATCTGTACAAAATAAAAGCCTCTCTGTACATGAAAGACAGGACATATTTGATCCTAATGGTAGGTGTATGTAACCGCACCATCCGAGCCGAATGTTAATAGCGGATGTTAACATCTCAGTTGTAAAGTCGTATAGGACCGGGGCCGTGGTACACTAGGTGTGTGCGTCGTATGTGACACGGGCCGCACATCTTTAATGAGAGGCTTTGTTTGTGTAAAAGCCTCATTTTTCCCGGCGGGCGTTTGCGTCTTTTTATTCCTCCTGCTGCGGGCAGCTAATATGATTGGAGGGTCTGTCATCTGCTTGTGTTTATTCTGATGAATTCCACACTGCACGACCGGGATGTTTAGACGAGTTATGATTATGTCATTGTCATTTTAATGCGATTCGGTCTGATATTTCACTAGCTGAGATAGTGACATGTAATGGGTGTCAGGTAGAGGAAGGGAAATGAGATTAAATTATATCTCACTGACAGGAAAGAGAAGTGATTTCTGCGTGCTTTTTCTCATTAATCCGTGCTGTTCCCGAGTGTTTCAGAGCGAATCTTCAAGGAGCCATTATTAACATACTGGAGACACTGTCAGTAGGTCAGATCAAATCTTGACAATCTTTGCATTTCATGTGATGCAAGAAAAACTTGTGGCTATGTGGGGGAGCTTGTGACCCGTTTGGTTTCATCAAAAACAAATTAAATTGGAAAAAAAATGATTCAAACGCAGTCTGGTTAAGGATTGACAAAAAATATTTTATTGAAGGATACTTTTAAAAGGAATAGTTCGCATGAATAGTTTATTCAACTGTGTGTCATTTTAACTCTTTTTCTGGGATCACAAAATAAAATATTTCGAGAAATGTTTATGTGGTTTTTTTCTTATGTTTTCTGCATAAGAAAGAAAGTTGGTGAATAATTAAACATTTGGGGTTAACTAGCAAATGAAAGTATCTAAATACCTAAGTGGAGACCAGTGATTAAAGAAAAAAGTGGAGGTAATGGCCAAAGTCGCTTCACTTTCATCAGCAGATAAAAAATATTTCTTACATTTATTGGGACATTTTCCAGCTAAATATGAGACCATCTGTCTGACAGTTGAAGCTCAACAGAAGTTGGGTGATGCAACAGGACAGTGACCCAAAACACTGAAGTATAAACAAACCTTCTGGCAAGTCCCGGTGAGCTCAACCTGACCGACAGCTCGAGAGAGCGATCCACATCCTAACATCACATCTGAAAGAAAACTGCATTGTGCTGTAAAAGGGTGAAATTCCTCTTGACTCTTGATACACCTTAAGAAAGAAAGACAAAAAAACAGATGAGATTTCATTAACGTGCTGCTTATGTCTCGTCAATGAGGATACATGGAGAGAAATAGAAACATCTGCTGTGTTTAAGATATTTCTCTTGAGAAAAAAAGAGTCAGAAATGTAGCTAACGTCTCCATTCGAGTTCTCAACATGTCTCAAATTGAGTTCAAATTTGTCAAGTCTGAAACCAAAAGTCAGTTTTACTAAAGATCTTAATCTGAACTCAAACATTTCTCATTACATTAATAACATTCTTGGATTATTATACCCCTACAAATAACATTCATGTACACTCTCATAGTTCTCATGGAAGTGAAGAATTAAAATCTTACCCAGCACAATACATGTTCTTTTATCTGTACACAATCTAAATTTCACATATCTACTACCAAAGCGGAAAACTATTGTATTTTTAAACAGTATAGACCCTGACTGTGATCTAAAATGATTCATACTGATCTAGGAATTTTGGTCCAACTGCTCACCCCTACTGATTTTAATAAGATCATTGCATGCGTTGGGTTTGTAAGTGTGTGCGTGAGGCGTTCTGTTGAACCCCGCTTGGCTTCATAACACAGTATTTTTAAGTAACTATAGTTATAAATGACCAAAAATAATCTGGCAGCTCAGCGGCACACTGGCATGTCAGACCTCCAATCCACCCCATCTGTCTTGGCTCCCCCCCACCTCATTAGGATTCATATCCCAGAAAGGTGACTCTTCCAGCGGGCACGGTGACAGCGGGCCCCCCCTTTCTCTGGTTCAGCTGCCTGCAGGCAGAAAGGGTGACAGGTAGCGGCGGCTCCCTGGGGGGCGAGAGAGAAAGAGAGAGAGACAGGGAGACGCAATAAGAGTAAGACACAGTGTGGGGATCAGGGACGATCATCGAGTCAAAGATGCTCCCTGCAGATAGCAGCTCACACGGGGGATGTGTTCAGACCAGTGTACTTAGCCCTAACATTATTTTCTTTTGGAGACCACCTCCCATGTTAGGATTTTTAGAGTTGTGGTCAAAAAAATGAATTTATGGATTATTAGCCAATGCAAAAGAAATGTTCATACAGTACTTTTGTCTCTCTCTCCAATAAGCTCAATTGTGACGTATCTGTGCCCGTGTTGTTTTAAGCCTCCCTGTCATTTCACACTTTATTCCACAGAATCAGTCGGACACTTGACCTGTGTTCCATCTCATACCGAGACTCCACAAAGCAGAGAACTCGCTGAAAATCACAGAAATTAGACTTAACCTGATTTCAAAGTTTGTGAACTTTGATATTGTTAATGATGTCATGCAAATGAAAGTGTCCATGTAACAGTATGATACACTAAAAGCCTTTAAAAGCATTATCTATCCCCATAAAAATCTATTAAAAGTAAAGTTATGTTTAATCCACTTAATTTCATCATGTGGAACGGATGTATGTTGTCAAGTTAAGTAATTCCAACAACCCTTTTTAAAGCAATGTCTCCTAGACATCAAAATCAACCAGAGAAACTGAAAACATTTGTATTAGTATAATCTTTATCTTAAATATTTCTCTTAAAAAAAAAAGAGTGAGAAATCTTACATATGTCTTCATCAGGGATTCAGAAGACCATTTAACTTTAACTGCATTCATTTCTCCTCAATTCTCTTTTTTCTTTCATTTTTTAGTTGATAAAGAAATGAATCAAAAGCTCCATCAAATCTCCTGGGCTATAAGAGAGCAACATCTGATCCCTTTTTTCAATTTAAAACAACACAATTATAAAAGAAGGTTCCTAAAGTTTCTGTGCCAGGTTGCATGGGTTCCTAAAATACTTTTATAATGCTCAAATATTTCTCCTCGGTTGAAGAAGTTCCTTCTTAATGAAAAATACAAAAAGGACATTTAAAAGGTTCTTACGGGAACCTATAATGGCATCATTTTAAATAAGTGTCTAGCTTCACGTGAAGATCCTCATCGTGTGTTGATCCGGGGTCGAGTGGCCACAGGGCTTCAACGGGTCTGTCTGTCTGCGTGAGAAGGTTCCGTACGCATCGAATAGTCTTAATAACACAGCTCCGGCAGGCAGGCGGCCCTCGACTCTCACACCCACATGATTAGTGCGATCCACCCCACAGAGCCACACCGCCCGACCTCTCATTAAACACAGAGAGAGGGAGGGGGAGAGAGAGAGAGAGAGAGAGAGAGAGAGAGAGAGAGAGAGAGAGAGAGAGAGAGAGAGAGAGAGAGAGAGAGACAGAGAGAGAGAGAGGGTCAGTGTGTTACCACGGGTCGAGCATGAAGACTTTTGTCCATCTCTGAGAAAATGAAAACATAAATCATTACTCACTTTCATTCACTCCAGCAGCATTCAGACTTACAGCGGTAATGAACGTCTCTTCTTCTTCCCACGAATGCATGAACTTTCTTAAGTCTTCTCTCAAGAACTAATAACTTAACTGCTTTAAGGAAAGAAACAACTGTCTTCCTGAAAACAATAGGCAAAGGCATAAAACACAAAACTGTACAGAATATTTTTTATCCTTTTCGCACCCTTGCAGAAGCGACACATCCGCTTGCAGGAGCAATTAAAATGTGAAACTGTGGAGAGCCGTTAATTACAAGCAGATTATGTTATACACTCCACTGTTCATGTGTGTTATTCCCCAGCTTTGTGTTCCGTTCTTACATAATTCTAATTTAACACATAATACGGCACATTTCAAATGTGTCCTCCAAATTAAAAATGTGATTTTAAAATATTTTAGGTTCGGTAGACACTTTAATCCAGCCTAGACAAATTTATAAATGTAGAGAGCAAATAGAAATTTAGGATTAAACTTTAAGCTAAAATGGCTCCCATTTCCCTCAGAAGATATTTCGAAGAACGTTGGTATTCAATCAGCAGTGGCACCCATTGAGTTCTATTGTTCGAACACAAAACCAATGCAATTAATAAGTGCCAGTTCCCAACATTCTTCAGAATATCTTATTTTATGATCTACTGAAGAAAGGTAGTCATACAAGTTTAAAATGACAAGAGGATGATGAGTAAATGATGAAAGAGTTTATATTTTATATTTTCATAGGTTGAACTATCACTTTAGGTCTCATCTAAACTGTACAAAAGTTTCATGTTGCCTAGTAAATACACACAAAAAACTTTTATTAACTTGATAACATCTTTCAAAAACACAGAAGTATTAAATGCAAATAATAAAATAATTGAGTAAAAATCCGACATTTAATTTCTCTAAAATTCACTTATATCTCTCAAGTTTATGTAACAAATAATAAATAAGTATTTATTTAAAAATAAATGTAATAAAAAATATCTGACTTTTTTACCTTACAAATACACAAAAGTGCAATTTCAAAACTTTTGTATTTGCTCATTTTTATTGTTTCACAAAACACAGTAATTTTTGTTGAGAGTACGCCTTAGATATTCCAGAAATCCGAATTTTAATTTCAGAAGAGATCTCACCAACCATACCATACCAACTTTATTTGTTATGCACTTTTTTGTTTGTACTTTTCTCATCAAATTTACACATCCACAATCTTCATGTACATTAACAAATGTCTCTTTTTTTTCAGTTTTATTTCTCTGGTGCAATCTTAGGAGAAAAATGTTTATACTTAAATGCAACACAAGTTCATCAAATCTTTTGAGCTATGAACGAGAATCTGTGCAGCAAACTTTACATCTGGGGTAACTGAGATCTTTTTGAATCTGTTAAGCAAACATGAGACTTTAATGTGAAGTGTTTTCACACTCCGTGTAAGTTAAGAAGCAATGCTGGGTTTTGTATTTATCTGCAGTGTTTAACAATCAAACAAAAGTTTGTCAAATATGTAATATTAAATAATCAGATGATTAAAAGATGTGTTCCGAGAGGAATGTCTGGATCTTGTGTAGAACGATGTGTTGTGTGGAAAAGTAAACAGGTGTTTCTGTGAGCATGTTATACAATAAGACAGTATATCTTATCTATAATATGTGTGTGTGTTTACGTGCGTGCATGTGTGTGGTAATGAGCGCAGGGATGGCGTGACTGGTCCGAGTGTCAGACATCCGGGAGCTAGTTAGGAAACATTTCAGTAAAGCATTTCCTCCTCTCTTCACTTCTGATTATTATAAAAGCTTCAAACACTTCCTCATCATTCATACTGTGTACCACACCAGGGACACACACACACACACACAGACACACACACACACACACACACACACAGAGAGAGAGACAGATACACACACACATAGAGACAGACAGACACACACACACACACACACACACACACACTCTCACATACACACACACTCTCACACACACACACACACACACACACACACACACACACACACACACACACACACTCTCACACACACACACACACACACACACACACACACACACACACACACACACACACACACACACACACACACACACACACACACACACACACACACACACTCACTCACAGAGAGAGAGATGAGTTGTGCCACTCCAAGTTGAACATCACCCCGCCCATATCCATTTAACTTCTCATGTCTGTCTATACTGATGTACCTGCACATTTCCATATAATCAGGTGTTTCTAAATCTTCAAAATCTCCTCCACCGCTGCTTTTTACATTCTAGAATCTCTTATAAAAGGGATAGTTCAGCCCGAAATCTTGAATATGTCATGAATGAATCACTCTCTGGTTGTTTAATTTATTACTTGATTTGTTGGAGAAAGTTATTTGGATGAATGCTCTTTACCAAACAGTTCTTGCTCCACACTGACTACCATAGTAAAAATGACAATGGCAGTCAAAAGAACCCCAGTACTTTTTACTTTCCTACATTCTCCCAAATATCTCATTTTGTGTCATTTTCCATAGTCACGGAGACAAAAAATGGTTACTGTTAAAAGTATTCTTCTAAATATCTTTCTCTGTGTTAATCAGAACAAAAAAAAATTCACAAATTGAGAACGGTAGCTTTCATTTACTTTTGTGAAAAGACTTTTAATATACATTGTATTTATCAAGTCAACAAACACAGATAGACCGAACTGTTATAATTAGAGTTTTCTGATAGTCAAGAGCTCTGATCTTCATCTGAATGTCTCAGTGTTCTCTCTCAGAGCTCTGCATCAGGACACTTGACGTTCATAGAACTCGAGCGCCCGCAGTTATACGAGATAAAGTGATGTAAACTGAGATGTGGACTGAAAACTAAAAGATAGAATTGTTTGTTTTACTGTAACGTTTCAAACGATTTCATTCATTAAACTTCAGTTTACTGTCTCACGTCAAGCACTCAAATACTTATTGACCCTCACAGGTTCTTAGTCGGGTCGTTAAAAACTCCCGATCACACTTCCAAAGAAAAAGTTGTTCTGACAAAACGCTTTCTTATGGGGTCGCAGTTAAAGACCTGGGAATACTTTTTAAGCTACTAAATAAAAACAATAACACTTCTACATTACACATTTAAAATTGGTTTCATCCTTCAATCAACGGCTGAAAATCATGCAATCAAACTTACAGGTTTGTTTAAAAAATAAAAACTTTAACAGTCCTATCAAAACTCAATGAGTCCTGCACAGAATTCCTATGGATCCGAAGCTATTATACAAAAATATATTGTGTGTATGCAAACAATGTTGTTTACAGTAAGGACCCGTCTGTAAATTAATAATGGCTGTATTTGGTACTGGTATATCATTTATTAAAACAAATTCAAGAAAACTATAGTATCTACAAATTTCTCAAGGTACAGGTCACCGTCTGCCATAGCAGTATATGTGATATAAGTGTCCAGCATTCAGTTCAAGGCAGTGTTAATGATGGACAGTTGATGTGTAAACGGGTTTCACCTTCTGTCACGCTATAGAAGTACTGTAGTCTTTAGAAGTTTTTACCATATGTCAGTCAGTCAGGAACCAATGAATCTTTTATTCATTATACACCTTTACTACAGGAGACAGCGGTAGTGACATCCCTCCAGCCTCACACACACATACACGCACACACACACACACTGTATGCTAGTCTAATGATGTGTGATGTGAAGCAGAATTTCATCCCAGCAGAAATAAGAATGAAATCAAGGGAGAGATTGAAACTGGATGGAGAGAGAATGAACTTAGAAATTAAGTGGGATGTGTCTGCAGCCTGTGGAGAGAGAGAGACAAAAGAGAGAGAGAGAGAGAGAGAGAGAGAGAGAGAGAGAGAGAGAGAGAGAGAGAGAGAGAGAGAGAGAGAGAGAGAGAGAGAGAGAGAGAGAGAGAGAGAGAGAGAGAGAGAGAGAGAGAGAGAGAGAGAGAGAGAGAGAGAGAGAGAGAGAGAGAGAGAGAGAGCCCATGAAACATCAAATCAAGCAAACAAAAATGCATGAATGTCATATCAAGAACGCATTTCACCACAAATGTAAAGAAAATGAAAACCATGCGACATACATTTTTTTTGTACGTTTTCTACAAAATTATTTCTATTACTAACAAATGTCGTAAATTACTGTATATTACTGTAAATAAAGTACTGTAATAATTTACATCAGGCATTTCAAAATACTTCAAAAAGCTTCTTTCCATGTATGCTCAAATATGTGTGCATGCTTTGATTTAAAATCATCTGTGTGTGTGTGCGTGTGTGTGTGTGTGTGTGTGTGTGTGTGTGTGTGTGTGTGTGTGTGTGTGTGTGTGTGTGTGTGTGTGTGTGTGTGTGTGTGTGTGTGTGTGTGTGTGTCGTAATGAAAGGGTGAGACAGGACTCATGATAAGAGAGCATAGGTAGAGTCACACAGGGAGAATCTGAAACACATCTCTAGCATCTCACTAACCCAAACAAACACACACACTCACCCTTTGACAGATCCTTGTAGTTTCAACCATCACAGGAGACTACACCACAAACACAAAAGAAATCTCATATCTACAAATATTTCTCAAATAGCTATAACAATTGTCAAACAAATCCTTATTGTTGTGCCAAACAACATTAATGAAACATTACTATTTATTGGTAAATAATCGGCCAATTACCGATGGTGAAAAACATCAACAATTTATTTTCAATTAACATAGTTATATGAATTAATGACATTTACAAAGGTTAAAAATAATTTTGTAGAATTTAGTTTATGTGAGTTAATATTATAAAATATAGGTCATCTGAATCTGGCTATATCTGTATCAGCGGAGGAATTTAATGTTGGTGCATCTCAACCATCCCAAAATTGATCATATTTAAATCAAAACTATACTATATTAATAATCCTTTAACGTTAAGATGTTTTCTGCAAATATTAATTTGAATAATTGGCTATCGATATTGGTGAAGAAATGTTTTATTCTATGCATCTCAACAACACAATAATGGATTGTTGGAATTCCTTGAATTTATCATGTACATCATGTTTATCATTTTAACTTAAATTTACTTCCAATTATGTTACTCCCTTTGATCATGTAGAACCAATTTACAGGAAAAAAATTAAGTAATTCCAACAAACCAATTTTCAGCATAGATGTTATATTAGTATACATTTTTATAATTTTTTATATTTACATATTTTCACAATTTGTAAATAACCCTTTATTTAACTCTGCATGAATTTTACATTACATTTTTACACATAAATACATTTTCGCTAAATGTGAAAGTTGTAAAATTACAAGCATTATATTCGGTTACTTCACTTATATCCATATATGTTAAATCCTATTTGATTTTCACACGTGCCACATGTTGCAACATATGTGGTCACTTGTGAATATTGTAGATGTTTCTTCTCTTTCTCTAGTATTGTTGTTTTTTGTAAAGGTATTGACACATAATGGCAGCATTGAATGTTTTTGTCCCGGAGAACACAACTCTTGTGTATTTAGACTCGTTCACTGATCAAGTCCATACACAATCAATATATATTTGAAACGTCCGTGACTAACATGAAATATATTTATCTAAATCTCGACAGCAGCTCTCTGGAGAAGAAAGCAATATGTTTTTTACATTGAAACGCCTGAATAAACGGACAGCATGATGCTCGCCTCTCTTTTTATTGAAGCGCTCACACGAAACGACAGATAGATTCCCTCATTCCACGTCTCCCAGTGAGTGATGGAAGACAAAACACGCTCGTCTCTCCACAGCGTTCCGCTTGAGTGCGTGAAATTTGTTCTGTGCTGATCAGAGCGCGTGGCCCTCAGATCGACTTCTTAAAAAAGCTCCAGTTCATTTTGCAGAGCTGCTGTCCTGCTGAGTGACAGCGTGTGTCCTCAGAAAACCTGTCTGAAACATCTGAAATGCTCAGAGAGCCACAGAGCTGCGAACACACCCTTCTGAAAGTGTGCACGAACACACACATGCTGATGCGTGAGCACTAACAAACACACTCATGCATGAACATTAACACACACTGATGTATGAACACTAACACACACACTCATGCATGAATACCAACACACACTGATGCTTGAGCACTAACACACACACACTCATGCATGAACACTAACACACACTCATGCATGGACACTAACACACACTCATGCATGAACACTAACACACACTGATGCATGTGCACTAACACACACTGATGCGTGAGCAATAACACACACTCATGCATGAACATCAACACACACTGATGCGTGAGCACTAACACAATCATGCATGAACACTAGCACACACTTATGCATGAACACTAACACACACTCATGCATGAACACCAACACACCATGATGCATGAGCACTAACACAAACACATGCATATACACCAAAAAACACTGAAAAATGAACACTAACACACAATGATGCATAAACACTAACACGCACTGATGAATAAACACTAACAAGCACTGATGCATAAATATTTACATGCACTGATGCATAAACACATAAACACCAACACGCACTGATGGATAAACACTAACACACACAGATGTATAAACACTTACACACACTGATGCATAAATATTTAAATGCACCGATGTATAAACACTATCACACACTGATACGCAGACACTCAGCACACACTAGCACTCACTCAATCAACTTCACACACTGCACACACACACACACACACACACACACACACACACACACACACACACACAAGTAACACACAGCAACAAATACGTCTACTCATCACACAAACAAAAACACAAAGCAAACTCCACAAAACTTTGACGATCCTTCGTCACACAAACACACCAAATAGTACAACAGAATTTAACCAGACACACACAAAACACACACACACATTTTCATGTTACTGGTGTCTTTTCAGACACAATGAATTTAAAACTGCATGTTCTATTGCCTTCCAAAAATCTTCCCTCTGTTTTCCTCATGGGAATCGGCAGTCCCTATATTATGTGTATTACACTTTCTAGTCTCACATACACACACTTGCACACACTCAATTCAAAATCCCAATCTTACAGTCATTTGTCTTGTCAATGAATAGAAAGTATATCACAGGTTTCTGTCAGCTTCAGTCCATCTTCGGCGTCAGTGAATGAACAGACACACATCACCACACTGAAACACACAAGTACATGAACACAAACTCTTCCAACTGCTTTTCGGTCTGTTTAACGTGTCGCTGCCTTCAGAAATGTGTCATAACTAAAGTCAGAGCTGCACTGGAGATTGGGCACACTGTCTTCTTTCAGGTCAGCTACTGTCAAGCAAAACGTCTTGCTGAACAAGTTCATCACAGTAAGTTAAACGTCATGTTTGAGGTTTATAAATAACCATTATCTGTGTTTGTGAAATAAAATATATGAAATACTGTATATACATTAGTTCTGATAACAGTCAATATAACTATCGATGTTTGGTTACGCAAAGTTGTTCTCACTAAAATTTCATAGAGATGACTAAGCAAAAAAATGATAAGAGAATAAAATAAAAAATGTTTTGAATAAAGAGTAAGTTAAGATATAATATAAAGTAAGATCAAGTCGGGGAATTAGCAGGTAAATTCGATCATGATTCATTCTTTACCTGTAATCTGCTCAACATCTGTCTGAGTTCACTGCCAACACAGGTGTCTGCTAAGTGCTGACAGATTTAAACCAAACGCACACACACACACACACACACACGCTCACGCTCACGCACACACACACACACACACACACACACACACACACACACACACACACACACACACACACACACACACACACATACAAAGACACATACAAAGACACACACACACACACACACACACACACACAGGTTGTGGTTTGTTTGTGGGCTGCATGCATCAGGTGGTAAATGTAATGTTGGAACGCAGAATGTATTTCTGTCATCAAGCTTTTGATATAATGTTGAAATCTCAAATCTGAGAAAGTTGTTACGATTATACGATGTGGCAAAATGTGCATAAATTTGTTAATCTCATAACTGTAGGATATATATTAAGCAATACTAAAACCCCACCCTTATCCATCATTGACGTAAATATAAATCATACTTAAACCTGGAAAAAATGGTACAAATCAATTAGTCACCTAGTAAAAAGTTATGAATTTAGATTGTGTTTCAAATCCTGTTTTCTGAAACTATATAAATGAAACACTAACATGCTTCCCATTTACACACATTTTATAATAATACAATTATATTTAGTATAATATATTTAATAATTAGTTTTGATTATTTGTTAATTTATACAATAACACTTATTATATTACTTATTTATATATTTTTTATTATATGTACTTTTCTTTACTAGTTATTTTCTTTTCCTCAAAACAAAAGTGCATGTACTTAAAACCCACTTTGAACAATGCAAAACTGCTAAAATAGGTAAAATAAACACATTTTAATAAAACTTATTCCTATACAAAGAAAAACAATTTATGTGGCTCTAAACCAAAACTACCGCTGTTTTTCATTTTCATTTAATTTAAACATGTCGTTTAATTTCTACTGTCTTTACTCTTTGCTCCAATTAAAAATGAGAAAATCATCTAGTTAATTTTGAGAAGGATATATTACGTATTCAATTTTGTTCTGGTCGGCTACAGAGTCCATTGGAGAGTTTTCTTTTTATCCGTGCACATATCAGAGTTGTGTCACCACACGAGGATATCTCTTCAGCAAAGCTCTTCACACGAGTGGGAAACATTGGGATGGTAAGTGTGTGTGGGAATGTGTGTGTGACAGGCTCTCTCCTACACAAGTGCCAGCTCAACACCATCTTTTGACTAATTGCTGGTGTTCTTCATTGTTCGAGGCAGAAAGGGGAACAGATAATCACACACACGTGCCCTTTCCGTTTCATCCGCGCCTCTCCTCGGCTTTGTTCCTTAACCTTTAGCAAATGATCGAGGACAAAAACAAACGACCCCGGTGCCGTCCATCTATAACCTAACAGCAACGTGAGGAGAAAACATGGGTCTTAACCCCCCAGAACACGTCCTCCTGCTAATCACCAGGAATGTGCGGTGGGTCACGTGACAGACGGACAGTTAAGAGATTCAGGTAGCTTTGCTTGCATGTGCACGCTCCTTTGATGCACGGCTGCAGGCGGGCGGCAGATATAATAAAGGCTTATCGTTTGGAGGCAATTTCACAGCAGCACGCGCCTAATTGAACAGTCTGTTTCAAACATTCTATTCTCCCCTCCGCCGAGCCGGCGGGAGCAATCTGAGAAATGACACCTTCCTCGAGTCATTGAGCAGGGCTGCGACGACAGAAGAGCGTGAGAAGACACACTTATCGTCGGCGATGTTACTGAGGCAGAGGAGAAGACTGCATTCTGGGTGTGTTAGCGTTTCACTGCCAGTGTTGAACAGACTACTCCAGAAATAAATCTAAACTTAAACTGTGCAAAAGTGGCTTGAGGATCATACTTAACATCTGCAACACATGTGTAGGATCAACAAAATGTTTGTTGAAGAAAAAAAGTAAGGATTTGGGTTATGCTTGAGTAACATTTCTCATTTCTTTTTTTTTACAGTAACTATACTTTTACTCTACTATCTACACTATCTATATGTCACTGGGATGGACAATAACAGGAATAATAGGAGAAATGTTACTCCAACAATCCAACATTCATCAAAAACAATATACAATGCCCTTTCTCCTGACATCACATACAGTGAGGTGTTCTCCTACTTAGAAATCATGGAGGGGTCTAGAAGGATCTTTTAAGACAGAATCTTAAAAGATTAATCTACAGGGCAAGTAGCTTGGTGAAAAAAGATCAACTGTTGGAGCAATTGTCAGAAAATAAAAGTGGCTAATGATGACTGTCAATGTCCCTTGGACTGGGGCCCCACCGAAGATCTATTCTCGTGTGGTATCAATGATGCTAAGAACGGTAAAGAATCAACCCAGAACTAAATACGAGGAGCTGGTGAATGCCGTTAAGAGAGCTGGGACCACCGTTTCCAAGGCTACTATCAACAATCCATTAAGATGATCATGGTTTAAAATCATGCATTGCACAGAAGGTTCCCCTCCTTAAGTCAGCCCATGTCAAGGCCCGTCTGAAGTTTGCCAGGGACCATTTGGATGATTCAAAGTAGTCATATGAGACCATATTGGGCAAAAACCTCCTTTCCTGATGCTGGGCATTAAAGATGGGTCGTGGCTGGGTCTTCCAACATAAAAATCACCCAAAGCGCATAGCCAACAAAACCAAAGAGGGTCTCTGTGAAAAAATATACCAAGGTTCTGAAGTGGCCTAGCCAGTCTCCAGACCTAGTTTTCCTTTTAGATTCTGTCCCTCACAATGAAAATGCACCTATGCTGAAAATTCTTGACCCCCCATGTATTCTAAGTAGGAGAACTTGCAAGATTACTGGGTGAACAAATACTTATTCACCTCACTGTAAAACAGATTATGTGTATTTACATTACAGTACATTTACATTTAGTCATTTTGCCGAAACTTCCAAGTTACAAGTATTTTTTTATTTGGTATAAAGAGTGAGGACGTCAAAAGATGTTAATTGGTGGTTTACGGGCAAGCGGAAAAGGTGTATTTTAAGGTGGTTATGAAAGATGAAAGCAGAGTCTACCAAACGCATTGTAAACTCTTACCGTCCCATTCTGTATCGTCTGCAGAGGTTTGGTAGTGGAGGCTGGCTGTCCAGCAAGTAGAGAATTGCAGTAGTTTAGCTTAGACAGGATAGAAACTGCACTAGGATTTGTGCAGCATACTCCGAGAGGAAAGGTCTTATCTTCCTCATGCTGTAGAGAGGGAATCTGCAGGACATGGCGGTACTCATAACATGCTCCTTGAAAGTTAGTAGATAATTGATTACTACTCCAAAATTTCTGGCTGTCCTGCAGGGTACTATGAAGAATGGTCCTTGTTGGAAAGAGAGGTTGTAATAGATCTGCGGGTTGGCGGAGATGACCTGAAGTACAGTTTTTGCAAGGGTCAGTTGTAGAAGGTGCTCCTTCATCCAGAGAGACATGTCACTCAGGCATGCTGAGACACATGCCGAAACCGTCTGGTATTCAGGGTGGAACGCAAGTGTCATCTGCATTGCAGTGATAGGAAAGCCATGCTTCCGAATGACGGATCCCAGCGATGTTATGTAGATAGAGAAGAGCAGCTGCACTGAGCACTGAGCCCTGAGGTACACCTGTGTTTAGATATTGTGATTCTCGAACTAATACATGATACTCGCTCGCATGCACTTGAAATAATATATGATACTCACTCACATGCACTTGAACTAATGTATGATACATACTCACATGCACTTGAACTAATATGTGATACACACTCACATACACTCGAAATAAAATATAAAACTCACTCACATCCATTTGAACTAATACATGATACTCGCTCACCTGCACTTGAACTAATGTATGATACTAACTCACATAAACTTGTGCTTGAATATGATATCCATTCACCTACACTTAAACATATGTATGATATTCACTCACATACACTTGAAATAATATATAGTACTCACTCAAATACACTTGAAATCAAATATAA
Source organism: Triplophysa yarkandensis (assembly GCA_033220385.1). Classification (NCBI taxonomy): domain Eukaryota; kingdom Metazoa; phylum Chordata; class Actinopteri; order Cypriniformes; family Nemacheilidae; genus Triplophysa; species Triplophysa yarkandensis. The sequence continues at coordinate 394,232 of JAWHQN010000154.1, read as the reverse complement.
TGCTCACTCACATACACTTGAACTTTTATATGATATTCACTCACCTTTACTTGAACTTGTTTATGATTTTCATTCACATTAATAAGGAAAAATATAGGAAACTCACTCACATACACATGAACTAATATATGATATTCATGCACATAAACTTGAACTTGTTTATGATATTCATTCACAATAATTTGAAATAATATATGATATTCATGCACATAAACTTGAACTTGTATATGATATCCATTCACAATAATTTGAACTAATATATGATATTCATGCACATAAACTTGAACTTGTATATGATATCCGTTCACCTACACTTTAACTTATGTATGATATTCACCCACATACACTTAAAATAATACAGGGTATTTACCTCGAGACACTATCTATCTCATGTCCTGCCCTCCCTCCCTCCAGCTCTGAAGTGCACTCACACATACACACATACATTTTAAGTTTAATCTCTCCGCTCTCTCACTTTTGTACTCCGCACCTTTTCTTCTGCACATTATTTTAGAGTGAGAAATCTTGGTGGCTCTGTCATCACCTCCATGTTCATCAGCCCTTATTACTGTTGCACTAATTGGACAATGACTCTACATTAATCACGCACGCACGCACACACACACACACACTCACACACACACACACGGGTGACCGAGTCGCACACACTCCTCATTGAGCCCCCGATTGGCTGAGACTAATTGAGCATTGATGTGATACTGCGCATGTATGTGTGCAACAGTGACACACCGGTCCAATTAAACGCACAGGCGTGAGCTTCTCTCTCCTGTCTCAGCTTTAATTGCCGGCTGGAGGTTTGAACTGCTCCTCTTTTCTTTAAACTAATTGTCCAGCTTTTTGTGAGAGACGAACAGAACTGTGTAACATTGCGAGTGTAAAACAAACAAATGCTTATTAAAGACAAGCTTCTATCCACCGCCGCCGTTTTGCTTTAATGAAACTAACACTGCGCGAGGTGCATGATGGGAAAGTCTTTAAAAAACAACATCTGAAGATCGGAGCTGTTATCATCTATCAGCTCGCATTGCGAACATAAAAAACAACAACGTTAACCAGCAGAAGTTTTTCATTTCATGGTAAAGCCATTAATAAACTGGATGGCTTTATTAGTAGAAATATAATGTGTCTCTTCGCGGTTAATGATGTTATATAGCCGTACAGTAATGAGTGCGTAATGAAAAATGTAATGCAGTAAAACACTTAGCTGGGACAATGCGATTTCAAAGCTCTCAATCTCGCAAGAAGTGTGTTAAACACTGAAATATGCTATATAAGTCATCTGACATTCTAAAGTTTTACTATGTTAAGTAATCTAATGAAGTTGACTATAAAGAGCGAAAACGCTGTCAGGACTAATGTGTAACTGTCCACCAAACATATAACAACATTCATGTGCTAAAGGATTACTATACATTAAATACTACGATAAAAAAAGAAGCAGTTCGACGATGTATTGTTGTATTATTGTACGAATGTATCTCTTGAATATTGTTATATTGCCTTTTTTGATATTACATTTACATTTAGTCATTTAGCTGACGCTTTTACCCAAAGCGACGTACAACAGAAGCATTTAGAACAAGAGGTTACAAAGCAATCATAGGTGAAATAATGCCAATCTAAGTAAGAAAGAACACAACATATGTACCAAGTTTTTTTGGTATATAGACGTACAGTAATGAGGGCGTAATGAAAAATGTAATGCAGTAAAACACTTAGCTGGGATAATGCGATTTCAAAGCTCTCAATCTCGCAAGAAGTGTGTTAAACACTGAAATATGCTATATAAGTCATCTGACATTCTAAAGTTTTTCTGGGTTTAGTAATCAAATGAAGTTGACTATAAAGAGCGAAAACGCTGTCAGTACTAATGTGTAACTGTCCACCAAACATATAACAACATTCATGTGCTAAAGGATTACTATACATTAAATACTATGATAAAAAACGAAGCAGTTCGACGATGTATTGTTGTATTATTAAGAGACCAATATCGCTTAGGTGATGAACGATGCTTTACTCTTGACCGAAGTCTTCAGCTAACATTTACAATTCGTACTCAATGCAGCTGCTGGAAACAAATATAACGTCAGAGAAAGTGATACAGAGACAAAGATAGAATTATAGAGAGAAAATGAGTTGTGAATACAAACAGAATATATACCGACCATTCACCGCCCGAGGTAAGGAATAGCACACAGCTTACTTTATCAGTATCATTCATTTTTACTGTAACAAATACAAACATTATGCGATTTCATTTCCAATTCTCTTAAGGCCAAAGAACATGCAATTTGGTTTAATCGTTTCTTAATATGATCTCAAATATCGCCCCATTCCTTTTAAAAAGCTTGGATGTCCAAAGTTCTATTTTTCAGGACATGGACATAACCTTGTGATTTTTATTGGACGCCTGGCTGTGTTTCAGTTTATGAAAGAGCGAGAAAGCTACCGGACCTCAAGAAAAACATCTTACTTTGTGTTCTGATGATAAATAACAAAGTTATCTTGAAATAAATTATCTTGAATAAATGAGAGTGAGTTATTTATTGCAAATTTTTGTTTGTGGGTGAACTATGCCTTCAAATATCAAATTTAAGTCAATAAGCACTTTTATACCTTTTTATTGGTTAGACATTTGCCAAAACCAATGATGAAGTAATTACAGATACAAAATATTCAGATACGTGGTTTCAAAAGAACAGCAGCCGTATGTTTCTTTTATCTAAATGTAAGTGAAATTCACAGTACTCGGACAATCCGCTATTATTCAAGATTCAAGATATGTTATTTTGGGATTGTAAAATGTCTTAACTCCCCAAACAGAATCATGTATTTCTGAGAAAGAGCCATGTAATATTGTACAGTGACACCCAGTTGAATGTACGCTATCTCTTAAATATTGTTATATTGCCTTTTTTTGATATTACATTTACATTAAGTCATTAAGCTGACGCTTTAACCCAAAGCGACGTACAAATGAGGTTTTAAAAAAGAAGCATTTAGAACAAGAGGTTACAAAGCAATCATAGGTGAAATAATGCCAATCTAAGTAAGAAAGAACACAACATATGTACCAAGTTTTTTTGGTCGATCATTCACTGAGCGCAGGGATCTGGTTGGCACATCCATCTGTATCAGTGAATGACGGTAGAGGCGGAGAGGAGAGTAAACTCGATGTGAGCGGCTATAGGGAGGCAGTGTAATTTATTAAAGAGAATTGTGAAGTGCACACTTTTAAGTTCCTTGAAGACCACTCTTGCTGCCGCATGCACATGTATGCATTTGGCAGCAACATACATAGCATTTACAATACATTCATTCTAAGAATGTTCAACACCTCTGATTCAACACCTGACCTTAGAGTTGCTGGAGTCAAGCTCTATCCATAAAGCTACTTTAATGATTTATATATAACGCTTTGGCAATGTTGTAGCTAAACACGATCTTGACATTAAAGTTCTTTAAATTAAAATTGAAAGAGAGCAAGCTGTTGATAAATGGTCAGGATTTCATATGATCAGTTTAATAGCACAGTCCAAAGCTGGAGGAGAAAATGCAGCAGTGAGGCAGTCGAAATGTATTCTTAGACACAATTAACCCTGAAACACTGCAAGGTAACCGAGCACAAAAACAAGACTTATTACATCTGTGTATGATTATTAGTGCCGTTGGCCAAGAACAGCATCTTTATTCTGTTTCTCACAGGGTTAGTGAATTTAAGAAAATCTTAATAACTGGCCAGTTTGAGCCATAGATGTGAAGTATATCTTATATTATGCCACATGTCCACACCAATCTGAAAACTTTTCCAAAGTAAAGAAACGGCACAATACAAAAAAATAATAATTTGAATGCGAATGATAACCTCATACAATATTAAGGGGGCTGCTTTGGGAAATCAAGATATAACATTAAAAGTTACAAAAAAATGTCATCCTTTAAGAACGAAATACAGCTCTACTTGAAGGAAGAATCACTAAATCTAAGAAATAATCATGTTCTCACTGGAAGCATTTATAGAGGCGTGCAGAAATCCACGGGCCACAGCAGCAGATCTCTTCAGCCGTCTGGCTGTGATGTGTCTGGATTATTTCAGTCTGGCTGTGAATGAACATCAGTAACTGAACTCTCGCCGGGACCGTCTCTCACCCGGTCGCCACCTGCTCCTCTTCGAGCAGAAGCCACGCATAATGAGAGAGAGAATAACAGAGAGAGAGAGAGAAAGAGAGGGGACAGAAATGTGGCTTTGTGGGGCAGTTGACGTCCTCCAGCCGCAAGCGAGAAGATCTACAGCCGGCCATTACTGCCAGAATGTTCCCGTTTATCACCAATCCTCAAGAACAACAGAGATGTTTAGTTTCAGAGTTTGTTCCGAATTAGCGTGTGTCCACTGGAATCTCACTTTCTCTCTGTAAATCTATACGATTTTTAAATTGTTTTGTACATCCCAATGCAAGGGCATGAAACACACATCTGAGTGATCTGCTGCAGACACACCCGTAAACACACCCTGAAACCTACAAAAACACACCTGCAGACACACACCTGCAAACACACACCTGCAAACACACACCTGCAGACACACACCTTTAAACACACACCTGCAAACGCACACCTGCAAACCTAAAAGACACAAGCAGAAACACACCTGTAAACACACACCTGTAAACACACATCTGCAAACCAAAAAATACACACCAGCAGAAACACACCTGCAAAAACACACCTGCAGACACACACCTTTAAACACACACCTGCAAACACAAACCTGCAAACCTAAAAGACACAAGCAGAAACACACCTATAAACACACACCTGCAAACACACACCTGTAAACACACACCTGCAAACACACACCTGTAAACACACACCTGCAAACACACACCTGTAAACACACATCTGCAAACCTAAAAATACACACCAACAGAAACACACCTGCAAAAACACACCTGCAAATACACACATGCAAACACACACCTGCAAACCTAAAACAAACACAAGCAGAGACACACCCACAAACCTACAAATACACACCTGCAAAAATACCCGCAAACCTACAGAAACACACCTGCAAACACACACCTGCAAACCAAAACATACACACAAGCAGAAACACATCTGCAAACCTCAAAATACACACCTGCAGAAACACACCTGCACACCTCAAAATACACACCTGCAGAAACACACCTGCAAACCTTAAAATACACACCTGCAGAAACGCACCTGCAAACCTCAAAATACACACCTGCAGACACACACCTGCAAACCTACAAATACACACCTGCAGAAACACACCTGCAGACACACACCTGCAAACCTCAAAATACACACCTGCAGAAACACACCTGCAAACCTACAAATACACACCTGCAGAAACACACCTGCAAACCTAAAAATACACACCTGCAGAAACACCTGTAAACCTCAAAATACACACCTGCAGAAACACACCTGCAAACCTCAAAATACACACCTGCAGACACACACCTGCAAACCTACAAATACACACCTGCAGAAACACACCTGCACACCTCAAAATACACACCTGCAGAAACACACCTGCAAACCTAAAAATACACACCTGCAGAAACACCTGTAAACCTCAAAATACACACCTGCAGACACACACCTGCAAACCTAAAAATACACACCTGCAGAAACACACCTGCAAACCTAAAAATACACACCTGCAGAAACACCTGTAAACCTCAAAATACACACCTGCAGACACACACCTGCAAACCTCAAAATACACACCTGCAGAAACACACCTGCAAACCTAAAAATACACACCTGCAGAAACACACCTGCAAACCTCAAAATACACACCTGCAGAAACACACCTGCAAACCTCAAAATAAACACCTGCAGTCGTTCACCTGCACACCTACAAATACACACCTGTAAACACACCTGCAAACCTCAAAATACACACCTGCAGAAACACACCTGCAAACCTCAAAATGCACACCTACAAATACACACCTGTAAACACACCTGCAAACCTAAAAATACACACCTGCAGGAACACACCTGTACACACCTGCAAACAAACAAAGACACACCGATAATAACACCTGCTAACACACACCTGCAAACACCTGCAAACCTATAAATACACACCTGCATAAAACACCAGTAGGAACACACCTCCAGACACACTCGTAAACACACAAACCTACAAATACACAGCAGAGTATAAAACCAAAAATTTACAAAAACACAC
>JAWHQN010000154.1:342494-387479 GCA_033220385.1 Triplophysa yarkandensis | reverse complement strand
CTCTCTCTCTCTCTCTCTCTCTCTCTCTCTCTCTCTCTCTCTCTCTCTCTCTCTCTCTCTCTCGCTGATGGATTTCTCATCTCTCTCTTCTGTTGTAGATTGACTCATCTCTGTATAGACCTCCACACACTAAGAACTGGTCTGAGATCAGTATGAAGACTGATGTGAGTGTGGAGACTCTGAGGAGAGCTCTGACTCAACTGCAGGAGACTCTAGATGACAAACTCACGCAAACTGGTAAAACATCTTCTATAGAAATATAGTTCTAAATAAAAAGAGTTATTAATTCTTGTTATGTGTCAGTGGTTCTGAGATTCTTAGATCAACTCTTGAAGATGTTTTCTTGTTATTTGTGTTTTCAGTGTTGAGGAAGATGCAGCAGTATGCAGGTACATCTTCATTGTTCTCTCACTTTCACTAACAATAATTCTTTACATACACAAACTCAACTCTACAATTATAAACACATCAACATCTTTATATTGTGAAGATATGATTCATATTCTCTCATCTCTCTCTCAGTGGATGTGACTCTGGATCCTGATACAGCTCATCCAGATCTCATCCTGTCTGAAGATGGAAAACAAGTGAAACATGGAAACATTAGACATGAACTCCCAGATAATCCAGAGAGATTTGATCAGTGTGTTGATGTTTTAGGAAAAGAGGGATTCTCCTCAGGGAGATTTTACTTTGAGGTTCAGGTGAAAGATAAAACTGAATGGGATTTAGGAGTGGTCAGAGAATCTATTAACAGGAAGGGAAAGATCACAGCGACTCCTCAGAATGGATTCTGGACTGTGAATCTGAGGAATGGGAATAATTATCGGGCTCGTGCTGGTCCCGCTGTCTCTCTGTCTCTGAAAGTGAATCCACAGAAGTTGGGGGTGTTTGTGGATTATGAGGAGGGTCTGGTCTGTTTTTATGATGTTGAGAACAGGTCTCATATCTACTCTTTCACTGCTCAAACTTTCACAGAGAAACTCTTTCCTTATTTCTGTCCATGTTTTAATTATAAAGGTCAAAATTCAGCTCCACTGATCATCTCACCGGTTCATTACAACAAATGAGAATAATATTACTTTGCAGTTTTAAACAGTTTTATAGAATAATGAATATTTGGGGGAAATATTCCCCCATTATTATTTGTCCAAATCTAAAATAAAAACAAATATAATTTTGTATATATCATGAGTCATATTTTCACAGCAATATTCAGTGGTCACTAAAATAAACCACACATTGATATTTCTTTTACTGTCTCACAAATTCTGGTCATATATTTTTTATGAACCCTGTTTTTTCCTACAGTAATTCTACATCATCTTGTGTCTCAGCTGTTTCATCGAACATTTTTCTTTTGTATTATACAGAATTTTGACCTTTAGTCCTGATGACCAAACTACAAAATAAACAAAATAACACAATTCCAGCACATTGGAAGTCAGATGTGTACTTTTATGTTTTAATATCACAAATAAATAATAAACAAATAAGAAAGAAAGCAGCTATTTGTAAAAATTGTCCAGAATGTTTCTACTCCAAGATTTGTAGATTTTGTGAAGTTTCCTCAGATACAGAGACCGGTAATATCATCCTTATCATGAAAAGATCAGATGTTCTTTATATATAGGTACAGAAAAAAAGAGTGAGGTAGATAAATATTTGAAGGAAAATTAAAAGTCCCCAAGCCATGAAAAAAAACCATCTAAAATATGTCAAATGTTGCATTAAATCGGGTGAGTTTACAGTGATTTTAAACATATAAAAAGGAAATAAATAATGAAAATAAGGTCAGGATGAGAATAAGTGAGATTTGCATTTACAAAAATTCCCAAAACTGGCTGTTGTAGTCAAACTTGTATCTAAAAAATCTGAAATGTATACAAGTGATGTCTGATAAAAACACAAGTTCTGCATAGAGATCCACTGAATCATATCTGTGTCTGGAAGAAAGAAAACATCTGTATCGTCTGAAAACAGTGACAGGATCAAACACAAATAAAATTCATGACATGAGTTTATATTTAGGAAATGAAATGAGTTTTGTTCAGTCTCCTCGGCTTGTGTGAATATGACAGAGGAATGAATGTTGAGACAGAAAACGCTGCGGCGCTCGGAGAGCTTTGAGGAGATTGACCTGAGAATATCTGTTACTCATGAATGTGATGACATCACATCATCATTCTGGATGCTGGACATAGAAAAGCATCTCCATCAACAGATACCAACATCAATGACATGAAAACACAAACATCACAGGTTTTCTGACAACTTTAGAAAACTCGTATTAAAAAACAGAAGGCAATAAAGAACTTTACATGGCAGAACTCTGTACCTAAGCATCATGAAATGAACCGTAGTGAAAAGATCTAAAACATTTACACCTGAAGAGCATCTTTATACATTTATATCATATATAAACCACAAAAGAAAACTAAGAGTAAAATAGCAGCTTAGCAGATTTTGTTCAGCATTGACATACAGATGATCATCTGAAGTGTAAAAAGATACAAAAGTGACAGTCAATGTAGACGCTCTGAGATCCAACATCAGATGAGAGATGACCGATTTACACAAATATTTTATCACTGAGAAAATCTTTTGTATTTTAGTCTAAACTCTCTAGAAGTCTGTTGCAGCGCTGATGTCATGATGATGTCATTATTCGTTATTTCACAACACCTTTTGTTTGCTTTCTGAATTCAATCCCAAATCTAAATCAAAGAGTTTCTTAAAGAAGGATGAAAAAGATGCAGCGGAGTAAAATTAAATGTGTGTCGCAGTCATTTTAGAGATTGATGGCCATTGAGAACTCAATGTTAGATTGAGATTGTGTTGAAAAGATGAAGCTGTATAAGATTTGGCAACATAAAAAGGAAACTTTCTGTTGATCGTGTTAAAGTGAGTTTATATACGTACTTAAATTTCAGTTGAGTCAGAGAAAGATCCCGACACACGGATCATATTTATCTAGTAATGGAGGAAAAATAAGTTTCTTTCATATGTGCTATAAACTTTAGCATCTCAGAGACAAGATCAAGTGCTTTTCTGTTGATATAAAGATATGCAGGATGTGTTTTAATAATGTCACATAGCACTTAAGACTCTGATAGACCTTTAAACCAGTTTAGAAAAAGAAGAAAACATTATAAAATAAGTCTATCAGGATTGAGAATAAAGGTTTATAGTTTTTCAGTCCAAATAACAAACAAGTTTATGTCATCAATTCAGTTCAAATACACAAAAAAGCAAAAAAACTTCAGTTAAGGTGAAAAAATCCATTACATCACTTTCTTTCTTAATTTTTTTTAAATATATTTCTCCCGTGACCACACAGTGGTGAAATATGTCCAAGTGTCTGATAAACGTGTCCTAAAGGAAACGGGCCGCTGATCAGCACGCTGATGATTGGGGTAAGGGCAAGGCACGCTCGTTCTTACGGCCTCCGTTCATGTGAGCGTAAGACTGAGTCTCATCCAACGGAGTCTGCAGAACCACAGAAGGTCCGTTGGCCACAGGTCGGTTCTTGTCCGTGGAGCATGGGGAGGAAGGGTGAGATGATGGACCTGGTGAGCCCTGGGGTCTGGGGGTACACTGTTGGGGAGAGGACAGAGAGGAGGTGAGGGGTTGGAGGCTGGAGGATGGCTCCAGAGGAACATTCTCCATGACTCCCACGTTCTCCAGATCCAGTTCTTCTGTGTCAGGGGGTTTGTTCTCCTCGCTGTGGAAGAAGCTGGTCTCTTTAAAGGCCGGATCAAGATCGTCCTTGATGCTGCTGATGATCTCCAGGAAGGACGGACGCATTTTGGGGTTGTACTGCCAGCACATACGCATCAATTCAAACCTGAGGACACAAAAACATTGCAGAAGATTGAGTTGTGTTGTGTTAGGAATGACCGAAAGTGATTGTCATTTTATTTTTTTAATTCTATCCATACATTTTCACATAGAAATTCTTTACAATGTAACAGTGTATCAAAGTAGCTTTACATAAGCTTCAGTTACATCAGAACTGCTGTGTGTGAGTGAGTATAAGCAAACGTAGCTCAAATCATAATCAACCAATGGAAATGAAGAAAGAATATAAAGAAGAGTTCTTGCACACTTTGTTAATTAAGAAACCGCAAAGTCTGTAAAGCCAGGATAGCATTAAGTTTAGTAAAAATTTGAAAAAATATAATACAAAAGTAATATGAAATAAAAGGAAATCATATTCGGTAATATTCGCCCCACTGCCAACAGAAAGACAATTTAAAGGCATCAAATGAGACTTACACCATATCAGGACAGTTGTCTGGTTTGTCCAGTAGTCCTCCCTCCATAACAAACCTCAGTACCTGCTCATTGGACATGCCTTGATAGGGCTGCTCCGCCAGGGTGGCTATTTCCCACAACACCACCCCAAAAGACCTGCCAAGAAACCACACAAACACATATGAGTGATGTCTAAACATTTCTAATTTTATGTAAAGCATTGAAATTATTTATATGTACAGGTCTCAAATTGGCACCCATAGTCTGTCTGACACGCATTTCAGCCTCATGGTGAGATTATATTGAGTGACAAATGACCATCTTTCAACTATCTACTTCAATAACTGTCTTAACTTCAAGGCCTCCTGTGCCACAATTTTAACCACCCACCCCTAAATGTTTGAATTTTGAGTTAAATAAATAGATGTGCATTTATTATAAAATACCAAACTCTGAGATATAATTATTTCAGTTGATTTATCATTTGTAACACTTGTGATGTTTTAATTTAAAGAAAAAGAAACAATGGAGGAAAACCAAAGAAAAAGAAAAGCTTGAAAAACAAAAGAAATAATAAAAAAGAACAAAAACTGAAAAGAAAAAATATGTCAAAAGAAAGAATAGCAGAGAGAGAAATAATAGACACAAAAATGTAATAAAACATACAAGAAAAAAAGTAAAACCAATATTAAATATAGAAATAAAGAACGTTTGAAGATTTAGTCAAAAAAATTAAGCTGACAAAAGCTAGAAAAACAAATAAAAAAGAAAGAAGAAAACAAATATTAAAGAAAGAAAAAGAAAGAAAGAAAAGAATCCTTGAAATCTGTTCCCATCACCTGCAGGCAAACATGAGGTCTGATCGTCTTCCTGAGGAGGTCTGATCTTTAACACAAGACTAATGACCAAACCTCCCTGCAGACTCATGACGGTCGTATCAACTTCCTTACAAACACGTCTAGACTCTCTGAGCTTTCCTTTGCCAGCGTATGAGAGAAATGTTTCTAGCTCATATGAGGGCTGATTCCCAGCTTCATTTGAAATATATGGAAAGATGTTCCGCCTCATTTCCCGCAGCATAACCGTATGCACCATGTGATGGAAACTGTGTGTTGATCTGTTCAAGTGTGCTTTTTATTTCTCTTTCAGTTGGCTGGGACTCTGGGATGCTCTCTTACTGTCGGTCTACAGAATCTCAATGCATATTTACATCTCTGATAAGATATAAACACCGAATAAAATGCGACAGCTTACCACACATCTGACATGGTGGTGAAGACTCCGTCTTTAAGGGACTCGGGAGACATCCATCGTACCGGCAGCAGTCCCTTTCCTCCTTTCCTGTAGTAATCCGTCTCATAAATGTCCCGTGTCATGCCAAAATCTACAAATTATAGACCATTTTTTTAGTTTCTCTAGTTTAACTTGTATATTAGTCACAAACATACATTGCATTCATATTTACACTTGTTATAATTTTTCAAAGCATATATTCAATAAATATTACATTTGTGCATATGATAAATAAATGACAAATATACAAAATACTTGTGGGCACGTCTCATGAACATCTGATGTTTTAAATACATATTCATAAATATAAATCCAGCAATTATTTTCATAAGTAAAGAAGTTTCCCAAAAATATGTTAGGTTTGTTTAGAGTTACATATATATATCACATAGAACGTTCTCATTCAACACTTTATGTAAGCATTAAAAAGACCTCACATATAAATGTAAAAAGCTTTACCTTTAGTTAGATAAGAAATTCAGTTTTCATTGGGATATTTAATATTTCATGCATGTACGAAAATGACAGTCAACTCTTCTCTGAGAGAGAAATATTTTGTGCCAATCTCACATAATTTGCATATTGTGATGTCATAAAAGTGTGTGGATATAAGGCTAAGAGTTATGTCTTATGGACTTAAAATGATGACAAACATATTCACAATTTTGTAGAGCTTTCATCTTAAATGGCATTTTTTCTTTCATAAGTGCAGATTGACAAATTCCCCTTCTTTATGAATAACAAACTCACTTCTTTAAATCAAGTCTCTTTAAAAGTTGAAATCTTATGCAATTATAAAATATTGCAAATCTGTATTTGGCCTCTTGTGAATGTCTTTTTGTTTATATCTTGTGTTTTTTTCTTTAACATATATGGAGCGCTGGTTGAAGTAAGATAAATGTAATGCTTGTATATAACAATGGTTTAATTAGTTTAATAAGCGCAATGTATGCGCATATGATACATGATTTTAACATTAAAGTAGACGTGTAGCCGGTATTTTGTTACAAATATTGATACATGTCGTGCTGAAGTTTACACATAAGAGTTCACATAAATGTGTTAAGTGCATTAAGCTATAGTGTTTATTGAACTGTTTTAGAAACAAACTACATCTGTGTTTTTATTATAAAATAACCCACGTGTAGTCGAGGAATTTGCCTGTTGTTTCGATATGAAATCGATTAGTAAAAATCTGTTGTCGTGCAACCCCTAGTATGAACATGTATTTTTAAGATATCGTGCTCAAGTACAATATTAATCGGATTAAGTCATTAAGTCAATATTAATAATTAGAAAATCAGGTTAGCCTTTAATAGAATAACTATTGAGGTATACGGGTTTTATGTAACGTTATGTTTGTTTTCTTATTTCATATCTCACAATTATATAAGGAGCCATATATTGCTGTATGCACTTCATCACATACCACCAATCTTGACTGTAAAATCTTCAGCCACCATACAGTTCCTGGCTGCCAGATCTCTATGTACAAACTTATTGGAATTGAGGTACGCCATCCCATCTGCGATCTCTCCTGCCATCTGAATCATCTTCTTCAGAGGTGGTAGAGGAAGATTAGAGGTGTTCTGGGATAAGAGATTCAAAGAGTCAAATACATAACTGAACTGATTAATTCCACATATCATTCCAATGTAGTAAATCTATTAGATATTACAGCAGAATGTCAATTCAGCCTACTTATTTAGCATGTTATACATTCCTACGAGACTCATTTTAAATTTATTTATATTTATATTATGAGCATCATTGAATTTATTCATAGGGAATCCATAGCTGTTTACACGGGTTTCAATTTCTGTATTCACCTCTACTGAGCGCAGCGAACGTAGATGACTCTTCAGGTCGCCACGTGTCATCAACTCCATGATCACCAGGGTGGGCTGACCCTGCGAAACCACGCCGAGAAGACGCACCTAAACCAATCACAAGACTCGGATGTAGCATTACCCTCCAATCAACCACTTGGAAATAAAAAGTTGTGTTTCTTGGACTAACCACATGGTGACAGTTAAACTCCTTCATGACAGACGCTTCATTGAGGAACTCGATCCGTTCGTTCATGCTCGCCGACTCGTTCACCGTTTTGACGGCCACCTTCGTTTCTGACTCGCCTTTGATGACGCCTTTGGCGATGCCCTCGTACACCATACCAAAAGATCCTTGCCCGAGCTCCCTGCAAAGCGTGATTTTCTCCCGCTCAACTTCCCATTCATCTGGCACATACACTTTAAAAATACAAACCAAACAATTAACAATTATTAGTGAAGCAAATTAAATGTGTTTTAAGACCACCGAGAGGTAAACTATTAAATGCATTGTGATATACACATTGACTATGTAAGGAGATGTTTTACATCTTAGCTATTAGTTTTTAGATTTAATCACAATGGATTCACAACACAATAGTTGTCGAAATATTGCGATTTCAATGATTGTAAGATTATTGATATTGTTATTTGTTCATTATTGTTTAATTTTTTATGCGTTTCATGGACAACGCTTTCAGGTCAAATAGGTTAGCTTATTTTAACACATATTTACCTTTGTTTTTCATCAATAATTAGTCAAATATAAAAAACTTGAATGACTTACAAATCTATAAATCTCTTAAGAGTTAAAACACTCAACATTAGTGTTAGAAAATAGTTTTTGGCAACTGATACATTACCCAAATATTATCCAATTCTATAGTATTGTTTAGTTACCACATAAGATGCGTTTATTTGGATTTTAAATTTAGTTTTATTAGTAAAGTCCTTAGTTTTTAACCTTTTTCATTTGAATAAAAAAGTTAAGACTAAACTATAACTGGACAATGTCACAGTTTATTTAAAACTTTTTACTGTGAATCTTTTATTTGATTTCAAAACACAAAATGTTACTTTTTGGAGGACCATACATAATATCTCATGTTTAATGTCTGTTCATGGTTTAACCGTAAAGGTCTGTACCTTAAAAAAAAATTATATTGATTTTAAAAACAGTAAGGAAAATTAAAATAGTAATTAAATTTTGATTTTTAATTAAAGGTTGACGTAGGTCAATATAACACATAACATTAAGCTTTACAACACAATAATCAATATTGTGCTGAAATATATGGCTACATGAGTATGAATTAAATACTCACTTTCAGCAGCACTGAAGTATTCTGGATTAACAGACGCATACAGGACCCCATTTCCAAGCCTGTCATTGTTTCTGTAGATTACATCACAAATAATTAACATTTCAAGAGCAAACAAACAAAAAACATTTCTCAGTTGCTCATTTGTTAGTAATCTTACAACATCCGGACTAAACAGTAACTAGCTAAGCATCGAGACAATGTTACTAGATGTGTTGAAACCCGTACCGTTTCTTGTTGACCAGGATAAAAACCACTCCAGTGAAAGCAGCCAAAATAAAGACGATGGGGATGATCATGAAGTATAGAACTTGCTCATAACCCGATTCTTCAGTGTGCAAGAAGAAAAACAAAAAGATTCATCAAAGTCAACAAATCTTGTGTCTACAGCTAGTCACAAGAACCGATAAGATTCAAGGCTTACATATATCCTTAATATTTAAAGATGTCTAAAGAAGCTCAAGTACGACAAATATTGTATAAGTATCTTTACTCACTTTAATGGATTACTAGTAGTTAAAACAATGCGAAATATCATTTCAAGTTGACTTCAGCAGACAGAAAGATGGAAGATAGACGCAATTTGATAAACTTACGTTTAACCTGAACGTAGAAAGCTATGGGTTCCGTCCACGATCCGTTCCCCGCAAGCGAAGTAGCTCGCACTCGAGCTGAATAATTCCCAGGTCCCAGGTTGGTGAGTTTAAATCCTCTGTGTTCTCGATAGTAGTGTCGGGATACACACTCGTGCTTCTCGGACTGTGTAAGAAAACAACAAGCGCGCATTTACACGTAGAACTTAACAAGTAGATGTGACTTTAGTAGACACACATCGGAATTCATGGCTCACCTCGGTTCCCAAGCGGTACTGGATCTCATACAGCAAAATCAAGCCGTTGGGTTTGTGTGGCTCGGGCCATTTCAAGAACACAGAATCGTCCAGACCTTCCCAGGTCACAGAGCCGGGAATGTCATCAGCTTTTTCTAGAAATACAAAGACGTCAGGAAAAGTTCGAATCACGAGAATTCCTCAAAAACGTGTCATTCTTCTAGTACCTGCCGGTTGGGTGCGTGAGAAGACAAAGGTGGCTGCGCTGCAGTGTCGAACCTCGTCGTTGCACGCGTGTAGATCGATACGGTAAATGGTAAAGGGCTGCAGGCCGCTGATTTCTGTGTTCCTCTCCCTTACCATCCTCTCATGAAAAGGAAATTCATGTTTAGGCGGCACGTCGTCCGAGGTGTTTCTCAGCGTCAGGTTCCAGTTTCCCTGCATCAAGGTATGGATGATGGTTGAGTTGGCGACGCCAAACAGATCTCGTCGTCGTCTGTCAGGAGGCCTGGAATAAGAGAAAGGGGATTTATAGATGACTTTTGAGTAAGATTTCTGATGTCACTGTCATTCATAAAACTTGCCTTCGATACAAAACTTCTGTTATTTAATGATATTCCGCAATCAAAAAAAAAAAAAATGAAATAAAAATAAGATGACAAAAGAATTTAATGAAGTTGCAAAATATTTAAGTAAAAGGTTAATATGAAAACATCTGATTTACAATATTAATAAAATAAAATATAAAATCTTTGTTTCAAATATGACTTTTGGGTAAGCTTTCTGATCCTTTCTTGCTTAAAAGGAACATTTGACCATCAACTTTGCATAACATTTTTTGTCACATGATAACTTGAATGTAACTCAAAACCTTTGCTTCGTTAGATATATGCAGATACATGAATTTGCGAGTAATCCTCAAATTCAGATGCTGCAAAAACGGAAATATGAAATTTGAATTTACAATCAAGTCATCTTAATCCATCATGACACAGATGAGCAACATCGCTGGAATCACTTTAACACGCTTACATTAAATACTGTGCAAACAAGCTTAGAATAAATAAAACATGGTCTGCGGTGCGATTGCCCTCATGGTTACTGTGATCTTTATAGTTATCGTTCAAGATATGTACAGGCATTCACTCTGGTCCATTCCAAAGAATTCATGAGTCATCACATGATCCGGCTGGGACTCTATCACCCCCTGAATCCACACAAACACACACAGCTGGTCTCCATTCCCAGCACTGCTTACAATCCAGAGCATTTTGTCACTCAACTCCTTACAAGCTGGAAGTCCTTCCTCCTCTCCTGCTACAAACACACATCATATAGCACAGATGGATTGTGTTTGCACCAAAGGACATAAACACTGCAAACTCATCCATCCCTCGTGTTATTTCCTCGCTTTTCTCAACTATTATAATTACGTATTTGCCAGATGCTTTTATCTTAAGTGATTAACAGTCCGATGCATTTACACGTTGAACATTAAAGAATATCTATTTGGTATTTAACAGTACAGAGAATCATATGCGGGGATGAATGGGGCAGTGTACCGGTACAACGGTAGCATTGTGTGGATAAAGCTTCAAATACGTGCTTTGTCGCTCTATTTTTTGAACGGTAGTCAAATAGAACCTTAAATAATGTTACACACGCGCAAGAACGTTTATTTAAACATTAACAGTATCTCCCAAATGAATCCGTGTTTTGAATAACTTCAACTCATGTATGATTCAGCGAGTCATTCCTCAAGAGACTTTTTTATCTTAAATGATTCACTTTTTCACATGTTTAAAGATTCCCTGACTCGTTCAAAATTACCGTCACCAGCTTGACTTTATAGTTTTCCATTTAAAGAGAGCTTTTATAATTATTGCTAGTTGATTAAATGTATCATACATTTGAATTAGTTTCCAGGTGAATACTCCTGTGTCCTTTAGTGTTTATTACTGTAAACATCACCTGCTTACAATTTCTATAGGCGTTAATGTTTTCAAGTCGTAGTAAATATTAAAGTTGCCTATTTTACATTACTTGGTACAATTGAATACTTTGTTATAGTTACTATTACAAAAAGTGAGTTATACGTTAATAATGTACAGTATTGTTATTGTAGATTCAACATATTTCATTTAAAAGTGAGTTATACGTTAATAATGTACAGTATTGTTATTGTACATTCAACATATTTCATTTAAAAGTGAGTTATACGTTAATAATGTACAGTATTGCTATTGTACATTCAACTTATTTCATTTAGATTTGAGTTTTCATGAAATGTGGTTTAATATGGCACAGCACAGTGATACTTTATTTGGTACAGTATCGTAAGATATGTTGATTGTATTGTGACAACCCTGTTATTGACAGATTTTTCATTGTTGGTTGAACTGTCCCTTTAAAGGAACATAATTCACTTGCCCAATGCATTATGGGATATTAAGGGATAACAGTTTTTCTCAAACACGGTTTATACCTCACATGTAGTACATCTGGACACATTCCAATTCAAACAGAATTAAGTTACATGACAGCATGCAATTTCGAGTATGTCAGCTCCCCACATCGTAGACATATTCTGTCTCTCTTCCTAATGCGTTTTATTCACCCTCTCTCCTTCCTCCGGCCCCCTCCGCGCAGAGCGGCGCTCATTGATTTTCGGCACTCTCCGGCTGGAGGGGAACTTCCCTTTATTTCATTGGTATTCCAGATGGCATTACTGTGCGTTTCCTGGCAGCAGAGCATTTGGAGCGAGAACATCCAGTGAATGGATATCATTTCCTCTTCCTCCTCTCCAAATCCTGAACTTCAAGGGAACGCGGGCTCTCACAAAAAACAGTTGTGCTGGCGTAGGAACAAACATACTTTTCAGACACCTGACATAATTCTAGCACCGTGGCTGTCTCGGAAAGCTTAGCGCTGACAAAAATGTAGAGGGAGGAACGCCCGACAGAGCTCATGCTTCTGTCTGGAATCATGCGGGATGCTTTTTCACGATGTCCTCAAGTATACCAATCCAAATGTAATCACGGAGTGAGCTCGCAAGGGTATAATATATGTAGTATAATGCCAACCCCCCACGCCGTACTACGTTTTCGGTGGGATGCATGTGATTCGGGGTATTGGTGGAAGATGTGCGCCCTCATTTAAGCAGAGAACACTTCATGCGTTATACCTTTAAAAGACAGAAAAAGGGCTTAAAAAGTAGTTTACATTTGTTTTGCATGCTCTCCCTCTCTATTGGGGTCCGGGCCTGAGAGCCAATGCCACAAAGCTACCAAGAGCAGTGGCCTAGCGCAACGATGACTCTCAAAAGTGTTCCAAGAGAACATCTCAGGCATGAAACAAAGAGCCATTTACACTCAGAGACATCAATCTCAGGTGATCATGAAAGCTTACCTGGATTGACTGACCTGTAGGATCTAAAATGCCAACATAAAGGGTGACACAATGTTCAAAGCCTCAACTCTAAAATCCTTAAACCTATGAAACTGCATCTTTATCAAATCATCAATGACAGTCTTGAGTTACCTGGGTGTGAATATGGTATTATGGAGGAAGTTCTCGAAAGCTTTGCGGAAGTATGTAAGTTCTATCAGGGTTTTCATTTCCTCCTCCGTTTTGGGACACGGACAACAGGGTTCTTTGTCACGTCCATCTGCTTCGGGATTGGTGGGTTTGGTGTCCTCGGTTTCTGTCAAACCTGTGGCGGAAATCCTCAGGGGGATCTTCAGTTCTGTCGCGAAATGTAAAAAGATTGGGCATGAAACCAGACCTGCTGACAGTTTATTCATTTATAAACAACGAAAAGCAAAAAGATGCTACAGCTCAAATATAAAACCTCTAAAGGATTGTAGTGATTGGTAGACAATCTGTTAAAACCAAACCCCAAACAACATGCTCACTACATACATGTCCATGTATGTATAGGTGCAATTATAGAATAAATTCATCAATAAAGAATATATTAAGTATATTAGAGACACACTAATATTCAGATTCTGGACCTTTAGAGCAATAGTTGTGTTGGTAGAGCTCACGATCCTCCACTTGCTGTTTCCAGCGCAGCAGGTAGTAAGTGTTGTTTCCATTGAAGGACATAGGTGGAGACCACTGGACCACCAGCTTTGATGAGGAATTAGAGAAGGCGCGGATGTCTAAAGGCATCGAGGGGGCTGGAAGAGAAGAAAGTGTTGCTTCTTCAATGGCAGATTCTTTATTTGCCATTCAACAAAAACAACCGAGAGAAAGCTTTGCTCGGGGCACACTGACGAAGTTCTTAATTAAACTAAATTAAAATACTTTTTATTGATTTTATACATATTTGTGGTCAACCGATGGGTTTGTTTGACATAAGAAGACAAATATATGTAAGCATAAAAGCGAAACTTGGGGAACAAAAGCGGTTGGTTGCAATTCATGCAATGTTCATTACCTGATGCTCTTGTCCGGATGTACGTCACATCACTCTTTGCACTGAGATCCTGTCTGTATTTATTTTCCACACTTAACGTAATAGCTTTAACAAAGATGGCATACGGAGTCCAGGGCTTGAGTGAGGACAGCACAACTCCAGGGTTCAGGGTTTCATTCTCTGGTAAATCCACATCAATGATGTTCCAGCTGTCAGACCCGCCACAACCGTCCTGACCGTCAAACTCTGTGATGTTCTGGAAAGGCCTGGAAGACAACACGTGCACAAAGATCCTTCAATGTCAGGATGGGAAATGAAATTGAATTGTTTTTTTAATGTCTGGATAGCTAATTGAAGGATTTGCTATACATCAGTATTGAAACAAAATGCAAGGGGAAATTGAGTGTTCTTGAAAATGCGTAATGAAAATAGATATTATTTTTAATTAAATCTAATTAAAAAAAAATTAAAGCCACATTTTGACATTGGATATGAATAAACATTAAACTCACTCTTCTTTGTAATACACAACAAAGCTGACAATGTCTTTGGAATCTGGTGCCCGATATCGTTCCCATGTTAACTTGATTTGATCACTCTTTGTACTGTTAGACAAGAGCTTCAGGGTTTTACTTCCACCTGTGAAACAAGTCAATTTTAACATAAGGAGAGCTTAAATGTGTGTATGAATGTTCAGAATGAAGTTCAGAACAAATGAAATACTCACAGCTGGCATGGTCCCCATTTTTGCTGAAGTCTTCTTCTGAAAACTTCTCTTTAATTCTTGTTTTGATCCACATTTTGTGGATCTCGGAAACGCAAAGCTTGGGGTTGAGGCGGAAGTGAAGTTTTCCGGCGGATATGGTGAGGTTGTGCTGGGACCAGTCCCACAGAGACTGCAGATGTGGATTATCCAACGCCACGAAGGCATACGTGCTGAGGAACAGCAAGAAACAAAATAATCGAATTGAACACATGAACAATATTCTGCAATGAGAGACACAACGGAAAAAAGAATAAAGAATATTTTTTTATAATTAGTATTTTATCTTTCAGCTAACAGAGTTGCATGACTAGAACATTATGGCTTTATATAAACAGTTCACTTATAGAGACACAGATGGACATATAAATACATTTGCAGCTTAAAATGTAAAGGCTTCATCAAGAACAAACAATGACATGACATAAAATCTGCAAGTTTAAGAGTTCAAGCTAAAATACGAACGCAACATGTTCTGATTGGGAATGTAAGATTTGACATGTGTTTGGGATGCATGTTTAGAATGTTTACAGAACCGACTCAAACATGCTGATGGAGGGCTTGCTTGTTTAAATTTGTTTCTAGAAAATCTTCCCATTGCCGAATTTAGAGTTTCGTAACACCATGAGATGTCGCAATCCGTCTTGAGAATGGGCTTACAGTAAACAAACAAAGATGGAATAAAATTACACATCTTTTCTATGACGCACGAGACTCATTCTGTTGATGTGGGTATAATTTGTGAACCCGTGGAACACACTTTCGATGAGCGCCTTTATATTGCTTGCTTTAACCAACAAAAGAAGATATTTTTAAGAACGCAGGTAACCAAAAATCTTAAGTACCCAGTAACTTCTATTGTTCTAACACAAGCAAGTTAATGCAGAACAACGATTTTCTTTCATTTACATTCTCCAATTAATTTACATTCTCCAAATTCTGTCTGTAGTTTAAAGCGACAGCCAAAAGCCACACAACGCCAGAGTGCCAAACTCAGGTCTTACTCTTCCCAGAGTTCCTCTCCATGGATGTCTCTCAGGCTCTTGAGAAAGGAGAGAGAGGTCAGGGCGTGAGATGAACGAATCTTCACATATCCAGTCACTGTCTTGATGAGTCCCAGATACTTCTCCAACTCTGGTTCTATATTATCTGAAATATGAACAAAAGAGAGCATCAGTAGGAAGTGAAGGAAACCCAAGGACCCAGAACTAATCGTGTTACTGTAAGAGAACTCACGGCCACGCCGGATGTTGATATTCAGGTTGCCTTTGATATAGGTGCAGTCCTTGAAGAATTGAGCCGCGTTCACCGTGTCGATGACTTTATCTTCACAGATCTTGTCACATGGACCCTCACAGGCCTTGCAGTGCATGCTGTCAGGCACACAGAAGGCAGAGATGTGCGACACTTTGTAAATGGCTCAGTGTATTTTAAAAAATGCTTTCGAACATTACATGAACAGTTCGGTACCTCTGGTTGTCATCACGCATGAAGCCGGGTGGGCAGTCAGCCATGCATTCCCCTCCGTGGATCACGTATCCATCATAATCTGGAGGCTGGACCTTGGAGCACAGGTCCATGGTGATGCAACGCCAGCCCTCAAACTTGAAGGTGCCGGGAGGGCAGTCTTCCACACAGCGCCCCTCGTGGTAATAGTTTTTGCAGGCGGCACACGCCCGGTCGTTGTCGGCCACGGTGCAGGTACCCAAACACTGCGGGTGGCAGCACGCACCCGAATGAGTGCACGCTCTCTGCCCGCAAATCCCTGGACAAACTGGAGGAAAACACAAAACTCAAATTTACACATCAATATTTTACATTTGTTAACAAAAAACTGACAAAATAACCATTTTGCTAAATAAAAATTGAAACACATACAAATATTTTAATCACAATAAACAGCACAGATAACATGTATTGTTTGCAAATTTTGTTCAACCTTTTTTCAACCAGTTATAAAGGAATAACGATGTCAAGAAGTGGCTTGAGTTCAGTTCATGCGGTGACCCGGCGTAAGGTCAAGTCCTAGTGCTTTGCAGCGGTGTATAAAAGTCACGTGACATCACATTCCCATTTGCTTTTGACCTCTGCGATGTCTTTCAAGCCTGAGCGACGGAGACGATTGCTAAAAGCTGTACAGTCTACAAAACAAATTCACTTCGCTCGGGTTTAATACACCATCTCTGGGCCCGAAAACGTTACACAATCTCAAACAATCAAAACAAATGACCGCATCAGAATAAAACGCATTCAGTTGATGGAGAACTCTATAGAACAGCTTAGAAAAGACACAGGAATATGGGCACAACTTGCATTACAGGCACATGTGTTTATATATTCATGTAATACATAAAATATATGAATAAAATGTAGTATTAAAAAAACAAACATAATATGCACTCTTCATTCAATAAGCAACAATCTAATATTTTCTTTCAAATCCGATCCTGACTTTTGAGACTTGTTTCCCTCTGACTCTCTCGTAAGACACAAGCAGAGGAACCGTTGAGTCCCGATTCGCTGTGCACAGAAATCCAGTCCGCACATTTCATCCGGCCGAGACCAGTATAATTTGAGCAGAGTCCTCTGCTATCATTCTAAATAAGAGCGCATTGTAACAGGGGAGAGGAAAAACTGATTCAGGTCAGAGCACCAGTAAGGAAAACACCAGCTTTAGCACAAGAACGGCCTACATTTAGAACAGAGGAACTCGGCCTGCCCGATCTCTCCTTACGTGCTCGTAACAATCCTGAAAAACAGCAAACATCTCAGACTTCTCACATCTCAGTAAAGCCACTTGAAGACAAGGATTTCCGTTTAAATGTATCCGTTTCTACGGTTTCGAGGGAGGGTCGTTGCGATCGGATTATCAGCAAGTTCAAGCAAGGCCAAAGGGAAAACAGGGAGAAAAGCAGGAAGCAAAACGACACAGTTAAACAGTATCCAGTTTATACGCTTGTAACACGAGCAGCCGATAAGAGTTAAAGACTGACGTACGTGTTAAGAAAACAGGTTTAATCTGTACCTCTGAGAGTAATGTTTGGTCACAAGCTTCGTTCAAAGAGCAAATTCCTCTTGAGCTAATTGGACCTTTTTTCCTTGAAATTATAAACATGAACCATTGTGTGGTCAAGCAAGGCCTCATTTATAGACATCAAGAACAATTCAATCTCCAATCATAACCTTTGAGTTTCCACAATGCCGTGTTGTTTATGGACACCATATTCTGTAGGTCATCGTGCTAAATATGGTAAAGCGAACTCAACCCGATGCCCGCTTGACAGTGTGTTTATCCAAAAAGAGGTTATGACCTTTATTTTCTACTCCTTAATGAATGAACCATCTTAAAGGAATAGGAAAACGTCGTCACTTGAATATAAAGATTCCTTAAAACTAAAAAAGAAACAAATAAAAGGTTACATGCCAATTCAAGAGCATGTCGTCTCCTTATGTTATACTTTTAATATACATGAAGCACTGTAAAGATGTTATTCAACGTGTTGATGTACTGTCTACAGGCAGGCGTGGAACCAGCCGGCTGCTCGATTTTCCATGTCAACACCACATGGCTTTAACTTCTTGCGTGCTTTGGTGGCATTCATCAAACCTGGAACATGTGACAAAACAAAACCAAGAAATGTGAACAAAAATTCCGAAACAAACCATGTGTGATAGTTGAACTGGAGAGAAGACCAGTCCGTTTGCAGTCATATTCCAAATCGGAAAAATGTACATTGCCATAAAAACAAAAAAGTTGAGAACACCAACAAACAAACAATATACCCAGACAAGCTGGCAATGTTAGTGCATTCCATTCCAGACTCGATCGTACACGCTGATACTCGCACTGGACCAAAAAACCAGCCCCCTCGTACCTGCTGATGTAAACATCGTATCGTTCCATTTCCACAAGGATGAGTAATAATGTCGACGAAACCGGTCAAAGACGTGCAGCTTTCAATTCCAAGCATCGTATTAAAAACTTCCATTTGGCAAAGCCGCTTAAGCCAAAAGCGATGCGCTCGCCACAGAAATGCTGATGTGTGCCGACCCAAAACATCTTCCTGCCCTGCCAAGCCATATTCTACGTCCTTTCCTTCCAATCTGTTGACGACTCACCAATCAGTATCGTCTTCAGAAATTCTTTGGGGTCTGTAACATTTGTTTTCAGTGATTTGTATAATTAACTCATTCCTATCGGTACAATTCGACCATTCGTTGGCAACGACAAAAAAAGAACCTGGAATCAAACCCTGGAAATGAAATATTTTTTTGAAAATACATTTTCGGGGAGAGAAAATTCCTTTTTGTAAAAACATACGTAATGGTGAAGAAATTATAGGGTTTACAATATTTAGTGACAAAACAAAAATGTCAAATGTATCCTGTAAAGTTGGTGTTTTTCAAGACGTCTGTTTGATCTGTTGGTTGAACTGCAAACACTTGACATATTGGCGATTCAGCACGGTTTTGTGCTTTAGTGTATGATTCAGATTAGTGGTTAGCTGTCATAATTTCTTATTTCAAATATAGCTTGAAATATAAGAAATGTTCAATCATTTACATACAGATGTTTCAAGCATTCTATTTTGTTAATTCTTCAAAAACTGTGAAGCCAACCTGTTATTGAAAATTGTTACTTTTCTTGAAAATGTTACATTTGAATTTCATTTTCTAAATTGATCAAATTAGTAAGTAGTTAATGTATAAACGGGGGTTAAACTATATATTACAATACATTTTGCCATGCCAAACATGACATGTATCAAAAAGGTATGCTCACCTATATTTTAATAAATATAATTTTACAGATCTATTACATTTGATTAGTTTAAATACACATGGTTGAATGTTGAATGAAATTGTGGGCTGATCATATAATTTCACCCTTATTCTTTTTTTGTGTGCGACTATCCCTTTCATAAGGGTCTCTCCTCCAGCAGAGGAAAGAATCGCTGGATATGATGTAGTGCAGAGCCCCGTTAGATTAGCCCAGATCTTACAGAAGACCCCTCAGAGAGCCGCCCCAACCCTTCCCTGCATTGAACATCAGACCGCCAACAGTCAAGTCACAGAGAGGATGCCTGAGGCTTTTTTATTTTTAGTCAACATCGTCACCTCAACCCTTCTTCCTTATTAATTCAGGAAACACTCCAAGTTCATCTGAGGTCCCTTCATCACTGCTGATCTCGGATGCAATAAAGCAGCAAGTCTGAGAAAACCGGTTGTCTCTCTCTCTCTCTCTCTTTCTCTGGTCTCTCTCTGGTCTCTCTCTCTGGTCTCTCTCTGGTCTCTCTCTCTGGTCTCTCTCTCTGGTCTCTCTCTCTGGTCTCTCTCTCTGGTCTCTCTCTCTCTCTCTGGTCTCTCTCTGGTCTCTCTCTCTGGTCTCTCTCTGGTCTCTCTCTCTGGTCTCTCTCTCTGGTCTCTCTCTCTGGTCTCTCTCTCTGGTCTCTCTCTCTGGTCTCTCTCTCTGGTCTCTCTCTCTGGTCTCTCTCTCTGGTCTCTCTCTGGTCTCTCTCTCTGGTCTCTCTCTCTGGTCTCTCTCTCTGGTCTCACTCTCTGGTCTCACTCTCTGGTCTCTCTCTGGTCTCTCTCTGGTCTTTCTCTGGTCTCTCTCTGGTCTCTCTCTGGTCTCTCTCTCTATCTGGTCTCTCTCTCTATCTGGTCTCTCTCTGGTCTCTATCTGGTCTCTCTCTGGTCTCTCTCTGGTCTCTCTCTGGTCTCTCTCTCTCTCTGGTCTCTCTCTCTCTCTCTCTCTGGTCTCTCTCTCTGGTCTCTCTCTGGTCTCTCTCTGGTCTCTCTCTGGTCTCTCTCTGGTCTCTCTCTGGTCTCTCTCTGGTCTCTCTCTGGTCTCTCTCTGGTCTCTCTCTGGTCTCTCTCAACACAAAAAGAGAACTATGTGTAACACTTTCATTAATATATTCTTTTCTTTCAAGGAGGACATGGGGGAATGGAACGTATGGCTCCCAAGTCTCAAGATTACTCCTCGGTTATTACGTCTCAAAGACATTGAACCTAATACCTCAAGGTCACATTCGCTGCTAAAGATGAACATTTACGGAGGATGAAACGATGTTGCTCTTTCTTCAAGAAAATCGCTGCTTGAGTTATAAAGCAAAAATATGGTTTTGGAGTGCGATTTAGACTCAACTACTATGAAAATGTTCATCTCAGAGCCAAAAACACGCGTCTCATGTTCACAGCAGTAGAATAGATCATTGCAAAGGTTTAGAGATTCAGAGCAGAATCAACTTGTAAATCCCACTGTTCTTCTAAGAAAACATGCAAAATGAATTGTGATGTCTCTCTTCTAAGCAAGATCATGGAAGTATCATTCCGCTCATCAGACCCGGTAAAATCAATCTGTTTTGATCTCCGCAAACACAAAACAGCAGAAATAATGGCTTTAGGAAGTATCGACGGCGCACATCTCAACTCGCCGGCCCCGGGTGACACTTGATACGAGCTTCATCGGCCACAAACTTGGACAAGACCAAAACAAGATCCGTCTGCACAGACAGTCTTGCATTATAAGCATCACAGAGAAATACATACTGCATTTGGAAATTGTTATGAAGAACGCATAGTAAAATTGACCGTGTGTCATTACTTCATTACTTTCACAGCTCTCTATGTTCCATGCATTGGTAAACTAATCCGTCATAGCTGCTGGCAGTAGATTAACTGCAGACGATGTGTGCTCCTTTGTCAAAAACATGAACGTTTTAAACCAAATAAATCCAGGCTAAAGCACATCGGCAATGACATAAAATAATGATGTTCCTTCAAGAGTTCCTTTAACCCGCTATCACTTTATTAACATTCTATATGATGTGAAAGCAGGTAAGAGACCAAACATAAAACCTTTCCCATTTATTCACCCTAACGCCGTTTTATTTATATAATGTATGGTTTTTTTATATCCTTTTTAAATATATGTGATACTTATATTTTCTTATAATTAAACACCCAAATAGATGAATCTTAAGGCATAAGTGATGTCAATGGATTAATCAACATCATCGATACACAAACAAGTAAACGGCTTTAAAAACCAATCCATTGGGTTTTGGTGGGCCACGCCGCTCGATGTTCACAGATGTCGGGTGTCGATGACGAATACTGTCATTTCCAATGTTCTCATGACGGCATCTCAATCAAACCTGCCGAAACGAACTTCTGTTTTACCTGACAACGTAAACGTGTTTTAGACCTGTCTCGTCTCAAATAAAGGAGCCTGTGGCCCGTAAAACAGTTTTATAACCTGAAAACCTTTACCGTTCGCTGTACTCGACCCGGCTCGCGGATGGAGCGCTGAACAGTTATTACAAAGCAGACAGTTGGCTAGGTAACAGGCTACCATAACATTGCCTAACAATTTCCAGATTGGAGACCTAAATACGTGAAGTGTTCAGCGGCCATTTCCCCCCAAGAGTCTTGCAAAAGAGCGTCTGTTTCTGACTTGATCTGAGAGCCTTTTCATGAATAGTATTTTCACTCGCCGAGATCCACTAGTGCTAATAACAGAGTCTTCATCCAGAGAGCCTCCGACCCTAAAGCGACGGTACGTTCAAGAGTCACGCAAACCTTCCCGGAAGGCATCCTGATGTTAAATACAGCAGTCCCGCCGTACATTAAAAAGCGGGGGACAATAGCGCACTTGTCCATGTGAGCGACACTTCATGTATTTTTATATATATATATATATATAAACAAATGATACTAATAATAATATGTTTTTCAATTATTTATTATAATCATATGCCATTATAAATATTAGTTGTGTTATTTCTATTGTGCCATTTGAGATATGTTGATAATCTCAATAAATCTTCTAGCTAAATCTTGCGAAAACACCAAAGACGTCTGGCTCTGCAACCCATCCGCAACATAGACATAAATTCAAAGCAGCATCTGAATGACAAGAATAAGTAACTCTAATAAAAATGTATTCCTGTCGCATGACTGCGGTTTAAATCTGGAAAGGTTGCCGCTTGTCTTTTTGCCTCACAGCGCTCGTGGGAGTTTGAGGTCCAGCGTTATTGAGAGGGCATGACGCAGGCTCAGCTATGGCAGGCTGGCACGAACAGCTCAGCGCTTTACTGTCTGTCTCTATGCTTGACAAAGGCCAAAGGTGCTGGCAGTGCAGACGATCTTGCGGTGGCAGGCCTTCACTTGTCTAGTCTAAACCTCTAGCTCTTTTATTTGCTAATGTTCCTATGCTGTCTCTGTCAGTTAGAATAAACAACTGGTCTTGTATTTCAGACGTTAAACCTCCATTACACAGGCCGTATTTAGCCATTATTGGAGTTGGCACGATACTTTTCCTTAAGTGTGCTTGAGTGATATCAAACCATATCCAGTTTTTCTGAATATCACAAATTGGTGGTAGAAGTAACGGAGTTCAACACCGTTACAGTTTGGTGTCATGCCAGCAAACCAGACGGCAATATCAATGTGACAACTTTAACAGGAATGAGGCCAAAGCTGACACTCGGCTGTAAGGCTATTTTTCTCACTTGTACTTAAAGCACACAGTCAGTTGACTCTGAAAACATGAAATCCCATCCAGTGATGCCATCAGCGAAAGGTGAGAGAGCAAGAACGAGGGGGTGTCAAGGCCCTAACGGAATAGAGTCACAGCTAAACAACACTGTAACACGGACACATCTAACAATTCAAGACACGTTTTAGAGGACGTTTCCCAGCTTTAACGTATAAAACATACACCTAATTGATGCAATATATAACATAAGCAACCACAATTCGAAAAAAATACTTTACGCAACTATGTTTGCATTCAATGATCAATGTTATTTGAAGCAATCCGCAATGTCCTGTTCCAAAGACAGATGGCGATATAGAGACAAAATTTACAAACGGCCCCTTCGATCAGGTTGTACTCTTATAATGCGAATAATTTCACACCACGTTAACGTGAAGGTTCCACAACTGATCTCTAAACTTTATGTGTTTTCTTCTTGCTGACTGCTATCTGAAACACTAGAAGATGCGCTCGTAACATTCAGTGACTGTTGCACATGGCTAACACACTATTTCATGTCAATGCGTTCTTATTATAGCTTAAACCGCATGCACGTTCAACTATGACATCATTTGTAAATGGGGTATTCCTGCGCAGACTGCTTTCTATACGTTGGTTGTATCCTATTCCGTTTTTTAAATATATGTATATCAACTTTACGATTTTCGGATTTCTTATTTTATTTAATGCATTTTCCAATGTTAACAAATACCACCTTGTAGTGTTACATTTATTGAGGAAAGGTAGCGACTGGAAGCCTACAGAGACAGTGATGGAGGGTTGTGGGATCTGATGTAAATAGTCCGCCGTATATAATTCTGGATGCTGATTCATGACCCAATGACCAACCAAACGAACGATGCCAGTGGGCTGAACCGATCAAGCGAGACTTCAGTCTTTCCACTTGGCCATACGAAGTACCGTCGGAATCAGATGTACTAGATTAGCTTCTTATTTTCCTTTTCCACTGGATCATGATTTCACAATCAGGTAGTGACCTACTTCACCAGCTTGCTTGTTTAACAACAGCCACGTAAGAGTGTGTAAAGGTGTGGGCTAGGAGGGATTTATCCTTGTACCAGACATGTGTCTGGATCCTTGACAAGAAAGAGCTTGTTGGTGTAGACATAAGTATGACGACCTTCTTGGATGTTGGCTTCAAGATATTTCTGTTGGGCAAATAAAACCAACTGCTGTGCAACACGCAAATCATTTTTTAATTGTGTGACCTCACTTGTGTGACTTGTCAAAGAAATGCCCAGACGTTTGTAAGTCATCAGGTGTAAACATGCCGTTTTAATTTCCCAGAGGACCGATTTGTTTTCGACCCCATCATGTCTTTGACCGTCCGTTGGGCATTGGTTGTTTGTGTGGTTGCAGATATCCCACAACTGCAATCCATACCTCATGACGTTCAAACTTTCCATTGTTGCTCTTACACGCTAAAAGCATGCTGGCAAAACATAATCCAGCAGTTCTTCAATTTCCAAGACGTGCGTTTCTGGGCTTACAGTAAGAGACAAAGAAACGGTCACACTACGATAAGCGATTCTATATGCAGATAACGTAAGCTCTTAAACTTTGACTTCCCAGAAATAATCAAGAACTCAGCATCTACTTGTTGAGACGTAACCACAAAGGGTTTGCGGATGTTTGAGACCACAAATCCACCGTCATTTCATTCATGTTTGAAGCGAATACGTACAGAGCTGCACAGGCCTCCAGCTACACGTTTAAATGCACGGCCAGGTTTCGTAACATCATCCCTTTGTTGTATTTTTTTGAAGACGTGCTTGAGGGTAAGACCAAACACGCTACACCGCCGGGAAAGTAGGCGTACCACTCTTAAATGACTAACCTTTCCCAGACAAAAGGGTTACAGAATCAGCTCTATCAGTTTTGGATGATGGCCCAGAGACGGGTGAAGAGTATAGTACAAAGAAACCAGTTGCCAGAAGAAATCGAAACTTTCAGCACCAAAGGTCTGCTTCTAAATTTCACCTAGCCACAATCTCACCTGACTGTGGGAAATCACCTGTGCGGGCAATTCGGCTTTAACAATACTTGTCAAACAACAGTCCGCATACTACAGGGGTAAAGACACACAACTACACAACCTTATCCAAATCTGAGTAAGAATCGGTCATAAATCAAACGAAAAGTGCTGAAAGGGGCGATGGAGAAACACAGTATCACAGTAAGTATAAAACAAGTTTTAAGTTCCGTAAGTCTGGCAGCGAGCACAAGGCCTGAATGACATCTGTGTCTGCGTCTGCCACAGTCCCTGCTAACAAAAACTCTGCCAGACATGACAGCGGGCGGCCGCACCAGGGCACTGCTGCGGCAATAATAAAGCAGGCACTAACAGAACCTGTCTCTTTCACACGGCTTAATACAGAGTGTGCTTCACTGCCTGTTTATCGCCAAAGGAAATTGGCAGAGCGGGCATGACGCAGCAATGTGAGAGCAAGTTGTTAAGAAAGAAACTCGGGAGAAAAAAGGTCCGTACAACACATAGGATGTCTCCATTTCATTTCCACGTTACAATGACACTTAAGAATAAATTCTGCCAACCTGTGAAAACGTTTCACTAATTCTCAGTGTGATATTCTATTAGAGCCGGACACTTATAGCAATAGAGATGCAACACGTATCGGAATGATCGAACCATTATGAATTTATACTTGAAGAGGTCTTTTCCAAAACGCTATAAATCCATTATTATTTTGCAAGAAAATTACTTTTAATTTATCATGTAAAAAAGGTCTGTTGGCTCAATCTGAAAGGAAATAACGATATCGTTGATTAGAAATAAAAATACCCACCCCTAAAAAAATCTTTAAAAATCAAGAGAAAACAAAACAAGTGAACGTGCGACATATGACATTAGGGACTATATTCACTATAAATGAATATAAATCAAATGAATGAAAATGTTTACTTGGTGTTGGGCCGGCTCATCCAGATCATCAATAGTGTTATAAGAGTTAAAATCGCTCATTTTAAAGACTGAGCACAAACAAACACAACAAAGCATTGCCATTCTGGAATGCATCAAATGAATTAGGAATGGTCTAGAGGACATATAAAAGGTTCGGATTTATAGCAGTTAGTTTCTGTGATTTTTTTTTTTAATAAGGGTTTCTTATGCATGTTCTTAGCACTTGATCAGGGCCTGTTCATTTCTGGGAACGCGCTGTTGTAAAACACTTTTATGTCTTTATATAATTCTTCCAGGTCTCTCCACATCGTTCAACAATGACGTTCTGATAACAGCATGGGCCTTGTGTTACACCTTTCATTTGAGGCCGGACGAACGTGTAAAAAGGTACTAAACAGTGCAGTCTGACATTTTATAAGGCCCACAGGAACAGATGTGCCAGTGGGACACGAGAACAAGAAAGCCTGTTTAGATCCTAACTTCGGCGTAAAAACTCTACAAAAGGTGGGGGACTTTAAAATGTAAATGTTAGAAATTGTGGACCACAAAACCAGTCTTAAAGGTCCATTTTTTGAAATAGGAATGATAAAATAAGCTTTGTTAAGATACTCTTTAGCGACACATTTTACCAAAGAAGAGAATAAATGATCTGCTTGTTAAGCTTGATGTCACACACCATCATCTTTACTTTACATCCTTTTGAATCTTGGCATTAAAGAAAATTTATAATTTGGTCCTTCACAATGTATTGTTGGCTATTGCAACAAATGAATCCGTGCAAATGAAAACTGGGTCCCGGTTCACAATTATTTGTGTTTTCTAAAATAAAATAGTAAGCACTGTAGTTATGCGGAGCTACACCATAATAATGTAAAACTCGAATTGGCTTTTATAATAAAATTGATTTTTATTATTATTTGTTCTATTTCATCCAAATTGATTTTATTAGTTACAGCAATTTACCACTAGCCAAATTTAAACACATTAATTTGAAACGACTTCTGAAGCCAAATTTACCGTGGTCTTTTCAGTGTAGCAGAACATTAATCATTACAATAGGCATTATCATATCAAATATCAATAAACATTTGCTAGAATGGAACCAAACGATTGCAACACTGCATATTTGCGAGTGACGAATGTGATATAAGTTGCAGGCCTTATATCCGTCATACTGCTGTTTTAAGGGATTTTGAAACGCACAGCGGGACTTCATAAGATCCTACACCTACAAAATCAGTCCTGGCATTAATAAAAGCTACCGGGTTCAGTTGCAAAGTGAAGTAACAGTACAGCTGTAAACGTCGGGGTCTTTTGGTGATGTCTCAGCATGCTCCAACTGTTATGAGGGGTTCACTTTGGGCAAGACACACAAACTCTCTCGGAAACTTTCACGCACTAGTATCAATATTTTAGCTGCTTATTATGGCGAGAGGGAAAAGACATCAGACCACATTGAGTCTGTGTGTGTGTTCGAATGTTGGTGTGTTTTCAAATAATCAAGGCTACCGGGAAGCCCTGGTGAAAAGAACAGACACAAAAAGCTTTTTCAAAAGGCCGGAAAATGAGTCGAGCTCCAGGGTGTTTGTGGGAACTCCATGCTAAAGCTGCACAGGTCAGCCGGTGTGCTGAGAAACCGAGCCGCAGTGTTCGCCACACAAGCAAGGTGAGGGGCTTCTGGGTAGACGACCGGAACGAAAGAAAGCAAAGCACCCGAACGACCTCATCTTTCAACCCACTGTCTGGCAATTGCACAGCTACACGCTCCTAACAGATTCCACAGAGCGACAGCGAGCGCTTCATACCTGCGAGAGGCCACGGAGAGAATGCAGGAGTCGACCGCAGAAAGAAGAGCTTGCGTCGGGGGCATCCGGGGAGCAGATAAGGGAGAGGAAGGACGTAATGCATCAGGAATGTGGTTTGCAATCTTTACAAGGACAGAAAGGCAGGGCAGATGCATTCTGGGAATGTATGCCTGACCGTCTCTAACTCTAAGAGCAGGCTGAGCACACAGCTTTTAGGTTTTACACGGTATTTACATTATAGTATGGCACAAGTGGCTGGCAAGGATTGGCACATTATAGCAATGTAAGAAGATTTTTGTGAAAAATGATCAACAAGGGTGTCGCAAAATATTGGCATGTCAAAAAATGGTGATATTAAAAATATATCGTAATACCACATTTATAACCCATTTATTACTCATGATAGCCCCACAAAACCCCTAAAAATATAATCTTAGATGAATATGACTGATAATAATGTACGCATCAAAACTTTTGTTATTGTGATTATAATTGGGGTCTTGATAACCATGATATATAACCATAAAGATTTTTAAAATGATGTATGTTTTGTACTTTTTCTTAGATCCTTCATTTCATTTCTTTTTTCAATTATTTCTAAGCAGAAGTGTGTTTTGAATTATTCCATACAATATAACTTTCTGTTCATTCAAAATCCAAAAGCGTAATGCAAGGATTTTCCCAAAAAGAAGATATTTAATATAATGTTATATAAAGCAGTATTTACTAGGGCTGGGTTGTAAGTTCAATTCAATTCAATTTCAATTTGATTCAACATCGATCAGTTTGACATTTGAAATCCGTCTAATATATGTAAATATTTTAATGTACATGCCGGTAACTGATACCCTCATTCTCAGCTTTAAAAAGTGAAACATTAAATCATGAACAATATGAAATTCATAAACAAATTGAAGTTTAAGAAATAAACAGGCTGCACCTTTTTTTAAATATATATAATTATGATGTTAAGCAGTAGGGCATTAGCAATTTAACATGGGACTTTTTAGGCTCTATGTTCTGTTCTATTTCATAAAAACAATAAGTGAATCGTTATAGCCAATGCAATTGGGCAGATTAAATAAACTTTGGGGAAGGCCTATATGCTGTGCTAAAATAATGTGATGTATGAATTGATTGATTGATATATTTTTATAGAAATGCCTGTGCTAGTTCATTAAATAATTTGTTAAATTCAAAGCCTTGTAAATATGTTAAAACTATCATGACATAAAACACTCACCAATAAGACTGTTTTACCAGGAAAGTCCTTTACCCCTGATTTGAAGATCTTTTAAAATCGATGCCCTACTAAATCTCATGTGCCACTAAAAATAAAAATGAAAATAGCAACTGGACAGATCCCCAATTTCGATGGTATCAAGGCTTGATCATAGTTGGAAGCCAGATGTTAGTGGCGAGTTGCAGATGTAAGTAGAAAGCCGAAAATAAGCCCTGTTCTCCGGAAATACTTCAAAGGGATCTTCACTTAAACCTAAGTGTTTCCCTGAGGCTTCCCGAGCGAGACTGAGACAGGGGTTTTAATAAAGAGCATGAGGGCTTCATGACGGTAATTACAGAATGGCCAAGAGCTGTAAATCCCGAGTAAAGACCTGCACAAGGTGAAATCCAGCAGGGGAACAGGAAAAAAACACAGGATGTGAGGTAAGAGGCGTCGATCTTTACTGCCTTCCACGTTACGCTGGCATGGCTCTGCTAATACAAACAATACAACATCAGCATCTCTGACTTTGAGAGTAGATGTTCTTCAGTTCCAAGCAGTAAAACAAAGATTTCCATTACAGATGCTCAGAATGTATTCGGAAGATGGTAATATGAGGCGCTGTAAAGGAGATGAACATACCGGTGTTTAATGGGCATTATTCTCACGGGAAAGGCAGCCCCGCGGAGAGCGCAGTGGTCAGGTACTTTCTGCAAGACTTACTGTACGTCTGGAGTCGGCTGAGGCACAGAAAGGGTTCTGTGATCCGGACGTAGCACTAAAAGTCTCATACAGCCAAAACAACCTTTAACCGATGGTCAGCATTTATAAAGGGTCAAACTGGAGTTCTTGTTGATACTGTCACCACTCGGATGTAAAGCGATGCTGTATTCAGGAACGTGGACCTTAGAATAAACACCATTATCTGCTGTTCACCTGATAGATCCGGTTACACCAACACGAGCAAATTCTAGGAATTCCTGGGCTGGGGTCCCGGGGGGGGAGCACTTTATACAAAACATGAAACGAAGCCTACTATACCCGAGATCTAAATATACCACAAACTTCACTCTGAAAATATTTGCGAAAGGGAAAACGATGTTTAGAACAATAATCAAAATCACAGATGGTAGTCAATGGTAGTGAATAGGGCCAAAAAAGTGTTGCATTATACTTTCTTTATGAATCGTCCTACATGCAATCACTGGGATCAAACCTATGACTCTGGTGTTGCTGGCTCTGTATGCTCTAACCACTAAGCCACAGGAAAGCGCAGGTTACAAGCATTCAAGCTATAAGCCGTCTTTCTCCGTGTTCAACCAGATTTGCAACAACTGGAGTGTTCTGTATTCATGACCGACAGTTCATTCCCGTGACCCAAGTATGCATTAAAAATATCCACTTTTTAATCACTAATCGGCAAGTGTGGTCAAACTTAGATATCGGTATCTGTAAACTTCAATATCGATCAACCTCTACCTGTAGTATTCACTATACATGCAGTATTCCTATAGTTCGGAGGTGAGTGTGACATCTCACATTTACAGTGAATGACAGACATGAGGGAAGCAGATCTCTCTTAACAACTTCGCTCATAAACGTAAGGTTGAAGTCAGAAAGACAGGAGAGACCCAGGAGGGACGGCCGTATGCCATGAGCATTTCTCTGTCAACGTCCCCCATAATTCCCGGTTTTCCTTTGCAGAGGAGTCTACGAGGGTGTTTTTATACAGCATTTGTCTAAAGAATCCTAGAGGTCCTTGAATCAATACAGTGAAACCTTTGGCAATCAAAAGCCATTTCCACAACAAAGCTAACAGAACGTGCCTACTACACCAAATCTGACTTCGGAATGAAGTCTAACCTCGAGAGTTTAGACTGAAAACACACGTTTTGTATTATATAATAAAATAATATTTCAATTTGGGCTGGGGGGGTTTTGTTAGGCCGTTTGGCTGGTTTTGTTGCACACATGGCGATCAAGCCTACAGGCGGTATTTCCCATAGTATTCTTAAGTTTTGCGAACTTAAAAAAAATGTCTCTTAATTATTTCAACGATAAGATCTCATACACAGACAAGTAATTACATCACTCACTTGTTCGCGGTATAAGGGATGCTGTTTTCAAGTCCAAGCCTTCACACGTTCCAAGCGATGATGCTCTTTACATATCAGTTTTATAACTTTTTATTCATATCGTTCATTTACACAAACACTTTATAAACTATAGACTACAGTCTCGGACATAATTATCTTAATCAACTGCAAACATTAACGTCAATCTGGACATCTAGAAATTTGTTTAACACTGTTTTTTGATCAGATTTTCAAAACTTGTATCAAAACTGTCTATGTAAATTTGTCATATTGCCAGCAGTCAATTACGGAGTTATTATTTACGACTTCTGGTCACTTTGGCAGTGTACATCACCTCCAGCATAAGTGCCTTGTAATATTGCATTAGCTTCTAATAAAAGACACTTGTATAAAGTGTAGACATACATGAAACGAGGGTTATAAGCAAACACAACTTACAAAAAGTACAATCACTTTGTCGTTTTCCAAATCCTGTAGTGATTTCCACCAACATAAGACTATAACTACAGAACTTCTCTTTCCCTTTCCCTGTGAAGTTACGATTCCCTAAGTTCATGATAAAGCGAGATGTTGTGTTTAACAGAAATCAGATGTGTTGGTCACAGTAAACGTCAGGATTGTAGTCCTTCAGATACTTCATTGATGTGATCATCAAATAGCTGTTATGGAAGAAACTGGATTCACATGAAGTTGTCTCATCACCGGTGGCGATGCAGTAACTTAAAGCTGTGATGACCGATCTCAATAGATCAGACCATACGACCAATCAGAGTACACTTGGAGGCTGGCCTTAAAGGATCAGGAATTAAATGTGTGTTTTTTAATGTGAGGACAGTGCGAAACAACAAGTTATTACTATGGTTATTAAAATCTAAAGTGTTTATTACCACTTTATTATAATCATATCACAATTATTAACAAGATTACTCAAATTAAGTGAAAACATCAGAATCAATTTTTTTAAAAAACAGTTAAATAAATTTTAAAATTAATTACATTTTTTATTTAAAAATATTTCTATATTAGATATGATAAATTGTGTTTCGTTTATTAATATTTTTATTTTATTTATTTAAAAATTAGGTGTTAGTTATTATAAATAAATAAAAAACAACATAAAATAGTTAAAAGAGAAGTTTTATATGCAGTCCGCTCATATTAGGGCTCGAGCATGAGGAGCAAAGCAACAGGCCCTGAACTATAGTGCCAAAGCCAATGATTCAGAGCTTTTTGAGGGTTTTAAAACTCTGAAAAACTCTTGAAAACTTTGCCCAAGACTCGATCTGTCGGCCATTAGGATGCGACTCAAGCTGTGGGACGGGGGCTTTGTAGCGCTACCTAGAATGGAAAAAATATTTTCCTGGACAGCACACACATACGAAATATGTTTATAGATACCATCAGACCAAACAACCTTCATGCTGGTACCCTTAGGCTCCTATAAACAGTAGTCTGTTATTTTGGGCTGTTTGAAAACTGCATGACTCAAACTTTTAATTATTCTTCCTATGAAATTTATATCTTAATTTTTTATATTGAGGGATGTTTCCAACAACTGTTTGCCTTGATAGCACCAGTGCCACCAATCTCAAATGTTGGTCTAAAGTATAAAGAGGAAATGTATTAGAAATAAAGCAAACGTTTAAGTGTAGGTGCCCGCCGCACGTTGTTTCCCCGGAGCCACCGTGAATTGGTGGCACAAAAGTGTGAAGGCTGCTTGCAGCTATATTGTTATGATGAATATCTGTAGTGTAGAATCACATTCTTTACATTAAAAGAAGACAAATAAAGCTTTCGATTGTTTCCAGAAAAAGCAGAGCTCCCACCGGCGGACCGTGAGCAGCGCTTGTAATCTCACGAGGGCTTCTCCTAAAATATACACGCTGATGCTTGTGCTCTTCCAAGCTCTCTGACTGGTGCATAGCCGGATGTAACGGGCGAATAACTCATGATCTATTGATGGTGAAAGGTTGAATATTTAAAAGAACCTTCCCGAAACAAGTGGCTGTATGGGGGGAGTGAACTGAGCACAGAAATACAATCTCGTACAAAAGGACCAGGTTGAACGCGACAACTCAACATGTTTGACAGTCTAATAATGCACTTAACAGCGTGATATTGTCATTAATAAAAAATAAAACATAGTTATTGTAAACATAAAAAGGAAAAAATAGCTAAGAGATCGTCCTGGTTAAGCAGAATGATTGTTTTTCATCATTGTTGGAAGCCAAAATCGAAAATCAAAATAGATCTAGATTAATTGCACACCCCGTAGTTTCTTTTTACTTTTTACATTTGAAACAACAAGAACCGTGCAGTGATCCTGAGCTCTGCAATGTTTGCAAGTCAGCCACATCGGAAAAACAAATCGTGTTTACTGGAAGAGGGCATCCGTGCTCAAACTTCCCCGCTCATCTGCTCAGTGTGGGCACGGCGTCACTATCCCCTAAAGGTCCTTGAGTTTGTTTACCTTCGCGGTAAGCCGTCCAGTAACACACGGCGTTCAGATTTGTCACCAAATTAGCCGGTGCTAACCAGCCTTTCTGGCCTATTCACACACCACCTCCACACCATCTGAGTAAGGGGACTTCCAGATCTGCACACAGACATGTTCTTCACACGTTCCTTACCCAAAACCCTTGGACATCAACGTTAAACGACATTCTACATTTGAAACGTTATAATCTTTGGAACGGTTGAAAAGGGTATTCAGATCCAAACGACATCAGCACAAGTCAGTGCTACATTGAAATCTTTACAAGGTACCTGGTAACCAGCTCAGATGTCTATGAAAAACACCAGGTGCCCTGAAATAAACAGCAGGGCTGATTTGTTTGTCCGGACTTGAACAATCATACGTTAGTTACAGTGTTCAATAACCAAATGGGAATGCAAAGAGACTTGCATACATGAAACGAGTCTCTCCAAGGTCAAGACAATAAAGGAAAGCAGAGCAATGGCACGTAAGAGCTTAATTATTACTGCAAATAAAAAGTAACTTTTTACTTTTATGAAAAATGATAAACAAAGGTACTGGACACGTAACTTAGTAAGTAGATAGCCATTGCGTTTTTTCTTGTGCCTTAAATATGTGATGAATAAGCAGCGGACGTGCATGACCTCTAACTCGATTAATCTTAATTAAATTTGAGTAACGGTTATCGACAGTTAATTGATCATCAATGTATAACGCCAAGGCACTCGATAAACTGCAATCTCTCTCCCCAACGCTTTCGCTTTTAAAAAAAGAATGTCGTACGTTTTTGACGACAATGGCAAACGGGATAACGTGACAGTGCTCATAGCTAATCTATTCGTTTTATTGCGTGTTTATAGTACACGAAGGTCACTTCTAATCCTATGTTGTCTTCAACATGAATAAACGTTGCTGACTGGCCTTCATTGCTTTAATTGGTCCCAAGGACATAAGGTTTAAAGAACAGAGTTTCAACGCAGGTTAACAGTGACTCCGGTAACTTTTCCATCATCCGTGTCCGCACCTCTAGTGAGCGAACACAATAGGCAGAACGGAGATGTGCTGAGCTATTAAACAAGGCCATGCATAAACACTAAACTAGGTGTTGGTTTGGCTGGTGTCGGATGTTGGCATATATTATAAGTAGGCCAAATCCCCATCACTGCAAGCGACTAACTATGCCAGTTCCAATAAAGTTCCAATAAAAGTACAAATACACAATCAGCCCTATAAAATACATCAACATAAACCTTCTGCATCTACAGCATGCAGTTGATCGATTAATCAAACTTTTTCTTTTTAAAATGGACAATTACTTGCTATTCTTGACTTGTTATATTATGTGCCCTTGCCAAATCATAACTTAGGATAGACTTTTTAATAGGCATTAGGGTACACGGCGTGCTTTACCCAGCTATATATATCTCAATTATCTGATGATGAAACAGTAAAACGGCTAATACTTATCCTCTATTAATCTCTGACCTTATTGGAGTAAGACGGCAGCCACATCCGTCTTAGAGCCGTGAGTGCTGGCTTTCACCTGTGGAATATCTCGGCTCAGACAGAGAACAGCTCCTGCGCCGTCT
The DNA here is from genome assembly GCA_033220385.1 of Triplophysa yarkandensis. Taxonomy (NCBI): domain Eukaryota; kingdom Metazoa; phylum Chordata; class Actinopteri; order Cypriniformes; family Nemacheilidae; genus Triplophysa; species Triplophysa yarkandensis. The sequence continues at coordinate 352,089 of JAWHQN010000154.1, read as the reverse complement.
CACCTACCGCTTGAATTAATAACACCATTTCCCAGGCTGCACTTCTGTACACCCAAGATGCCGACCGACCAATCACGGATCAGTTGTGGTCTGGTGGTTAGAGAGTTGGGCTTGTGAGCAGAAGGTTGTTGGTTTGAATCCCAATGCAAGAAGACAATGACTGAAGTGTCCTTGAGCAAGGCATCTGTCCTCTGTTTACTCTACAGCGATAATTGTCTACTTTATAATACTGTAAGTACTGCTAAATGAATAAATGTAAATGTTATTTAGGTATTACGAACTGCGCCTATTATTACTTTATTGTACATTTCTGGTTTATCCAGAAGAAGTTTAATTTAATTACTTTATATGTTATATATAGAATTTTTTAACAATTGTATTTTTGTTGTTTCTTAAGTTCTCAAGTCACACTTTATTTTGAGCAGAATTTCAACTATGTACAGTCGAGATGTATTTTGGTGATCAGTGGTGCCAGTGAAGATTTGGCAGGGCAAGACACCAGAGCCACTGGCCTGATTATTGGAGCCAATTATTAGCTCTAACCCCTTATTTAATATAATAAAGAATGACATCTAAATGAATAATTTACTTCCTAAGAACGTATTTATGTATGTTTTTTCCATCTTTTGATATTTTTTTGTCTATTTGTTTGGTTTTGTTTCAGTTTACCTGTATTAGTTGACCATTCTAATAAGGATAAGTTAAGTTCTGCGCTTTTCATGAGCCATGAAGGAACAATCATTTGTAATACTTGAAAAAGACATTATACTGTATCTAAAGCAATGTATCTTTAACTACATCAATGATATCTGATACTTGATGTGCTCAATAAAATAAGAAACACCTTTGCTGCTTAGTTTAAATGTTGACTCTTTTAGGATGAGACTGAAATAAAAGTGAAAAAATGTTTTTTAAACATGTTATTCAGGCTTTTTTTGTAGCATAATAAGCCAATACGCCGTGGTACCAACAATTACAGCACCCAAAAACCTGTGTCTCTTTTTTAATGAATGGCCCGCTGTAAATCATCCTGCTGAAGAACAGAACAGACAGAAGAGAAAGACAGCTCGACGGGGCTCTTCCAGCCACCTGTGACCATTAAGAACCATTGCTGACATCCGTAATGAGTGCCTGGATCAAACCGAACCATCCGTTCCGGGACGAGATGGAAATACATCAACGTCACAGCCAAAGCTGAGCCCTTTAAACACAACAGCTGGACAGGGAAGCATCACGCTGTACCAAGCTGACAGAATCCCAATGTTCTGACATAGGTCAACCACAGCATGGAAATCCAAGATTAAAGATGTCAGTGTTCCTCCGGAGTTAAATAATATAAATCTTTCGTTTTGTCAAACTAAATCGGAAAAAGAAGAACTGACTATATCACCAAGCCACTGTGCTAAACAGGAAGCATCATCATGCTTGTGTTTTATGAATGAGATGTGGGATGAATCAGAGCTTCTCTGTAAATCTACAGGAAACAACCAATTTCCCCTTTATGTGCTGCTGTCGTACCAGAGGAAGAAACGGAAGGAAGCAATTGATCTCCGTTTCTCCGACGTCCTGTACTCGTTGTGTGGCGCGTGTCACTGGATTGGCCTTATCACAAATTTGGGTAAAAGGTTGGAAAACAGACCACAAAAGATGCCGAGGATGTTCAAATTTCAATGTAGAGAAATTTGGATGAACCTTTGTTTTTTTTTAATTACGTGTTTAAATTTGGAGCAACTTCAATAGTTCCCCCAATAAGGAAAATACGGTCATCACTCACGTCGTTTCAAACCTGTAGGCCCACAGAACACAAAAGAAGATATTTTGAAGAATGTTGGTAGCCGAGATGCAACGAGTGCATGTAGATGGACGCTTTTAATGCAAATACAATGAGATTTTCGCAATGCCGCGGTTGAACTTAACCTAACGTAAACGCAATGATTTGATTATAATAATAGAATCAATAATAATCAATAATAATATATTATAATAAACTGATAATAGCAGCAAGCATAAAACTCTTAACACAGGAGACACACGCCGATTTTAATCAAAAATGCATGTGAACACCTTAATCCATATATTAATACCAAGGTGCGCAAATATCCGTCATGCACCTTAAGTTTAAAATCATGATAAACGTGACTCGCTGTCAACAGTATCTGCTCCTTACTGTCAAAAACAGCACAAACGTAATAACAGCGTAATGTTGCAGAGTTTTCCATCTCTTTCTATATTCAAATACGTCTACACACCTGTGTTTTGCATTGGATGCAAATGTGGGAACAAAAAGGTGTTGACGCCAAGAGATCAAATTATTGGTGCACGTGGAACACATTCAAATTTCCTGATTTTTAATCTTGATTTGAAATAAAAATGTAAGCAAATGTAATCAGTGATGTTGACAGCATAATAATTGACCACTCTCATTCCACACCATCAATGACGGTCATCCCTAGATGCAATAAACGTGAATCTGCAGCGCGGCTCTGAAGGTTTACATTTAAACACAGAAGCGAAACAACATAATTTAATCATCAGCATCCCCTACACAGACAACGCAATTATGTAACCATCCCTCCAGCCATCACCAATGCCCAAAGGTTCCATATACGTTTAGGCAAAAGCCTTGAATCCTTCTGGTTAAAGAAAATCTCAACCTCAGACTGCCCTTCTTACCCAACCTCGGCTATCACCACGGTAACCCAACCCGTGCCCCCATGATTTTCACACACATTCTTGTGGAATGATAGAGCTTGTCAGTCACCCCTGCGCCGGCTGAGAGCGCCGGTTTTCCCCTTTATCCTCGCCGTGCAGCGGTGACTAAGCCAGCTGGAATTCCTGCCTAATTATACGGCCACTTAAAGGGATAGATTCCTCTCTTCCCGCTTGTTCCGGCGACACCGCACACAGAGAGCCGCTAACTGATGAGTCAGAGAGCCTGAAACATGTCTGCGCACATTTACGAACAGAGACTGGACGACTGAATCTCACAAAGTGACCCAGAGCAGCGGTTCCGATAGTGGGCGCCGTGACAACTGGCTAGGGGTGCTTGTATTTCATCTTTTTTCCATGCATGCAACATCCCTCGAATACAATGCAATTAAACATCTGATGACGGCACAGGAGGCGATATCATGCTTGCATTTGATGAAGGAGGTTGGGATGATTTAGAGCTGTAACGCCCCGCTGCTGGATAAGAAATATTTCACACATCAAAGCCGCTCACGTATTCACCAGCGGGTGGTGCAGAGGGACGGTGAGCACTTTTAAACATTCCTTTTTCGGACTATCAGCCAATCAGAGTCCATCCCAGAAAATACGGTTGTACGATATATAATATTTTGATTTATTATACCATGACAATACATAATTGTATTTTTAATTAAGACCTAGAAAACGACAAAACTAATGCACACTAATATTACATGATGTATGATTTATGACTTTTACACCATTTAATAGCGTTTGTAATTTCCAATAACATTATAAATCAAAACGATGTAATATTGCATTGTTATGGTTGTCTTACATTATTTTGTATTGGTTTGTGTTGTATTATATTTACTACTGTAAAGCTATTATATCCATTCCCAACTTAACCTTTTCAAATGAAATGAAGGCCTGGTCATTTTTTTCTCATGTAATGAGACTAAGGAGGCGTTTCGCATTCTAGGCTAAAGAGCCGAAATGTACAGCAAATAATGTAAATGCAAAAGAGATTCAGCCAGACACCGAAGATGTCTCCGATCCTTCCATTCAACGGCAGCATTCAGCAATTCAACTCTCCCCATCATGCCACCATAACGCCACCTGTTCTCTTGTCTAGAACGAACTGGTCTTATCGTAAAATACTTTTCGACAAACACGTAACCTTGATGAAGGCCAGCACATTCTCCAAGATAGAGTCACGGTCAGACATTGTCTTTGACTCGCGGCACCGAGCAGCCCGGTGGAGACACAATACTTCGGTGACCGAGTTCAACTCTACGGCGAGGTTAATGAAGTATGTGGGAGAGCTGGTAGACAAAGAGGAAGTCTCACTATTGTGCTGCCCGGCCAGGCAGAAACCCAGCCTTTACATGTGGGCAGATAAACGGGCGGTAATTAAAACAAGGCCGCCATTCTCCAGCGGCTCCCCCGAGCGTTTCTTTGGGAGGCTGAATGTTTCCGGCCGCGGCACGGAGCGGATGAGATCACTCACAGACAGCTCATTAAGTGATGAGTGCTTTGACTCCCGCGGGGCACCGCGGCTCCTTCTCCTGTTAGATAACACAGAACGGGCTTGTAACTTTTAAGCAAGCGATGTCTGTAGTATTACCAAATAGTATTACCAAACATCCATGCTTAAAAATCGTGCATGCATGACTGAAAACGAAAAGCAAGACGACTCAGGAAATTAAAAACCACCGAATGCCTTGCGCTTTTCAGAGCAAGGAAAAGGTCTTCAGTTCTTTTAAGTTTCGGGACATTGTAATGTAATCTGCTCGGCTAAAACGTTTGACATTTCAGTGACATTTGGGTTTGGTCTCCACCCGACGGTGGTCGGCGGAGAGATGAAAGAAAGCATTCACCTGTCACCTGCGAAAGACTCCAAAGTCTCCAACTTCATCAAGTCCAGATCCTCTCTGCCACCTCCCGAAATACTCGCAATAAACCAGACTGCCAAACTCCTTATTTGCACCTTCGAGGGATAAGCCAGTCTCAATCGTAGTTTAATCAGTTAATACGTTTATCGCTAATGTACCCGCCAAAAGCAAAATTACACAACGTAACGTTCTTTACGAAACATGACAATGCCAGGAGCAAAAAGAATCCCCAATAGAGTAAGAAACACATTTCCATGGCATTCCTGTACACGATACAATTACAAAACAGACTTGTTTCGCTGCCAATAAAAACAGCACCGTTATAAGGAGTCACGTTACTCTGACGCATCTGTTACAGCGATAAATAACCGGCCTGCTTGGCATTTGCAGCTGAGGTCAGTGTTACCATCAAACTGCGGCTAACAGCGTGTTGAAAATGCTGTGTTTGGGTTTGCCAAGGGCTGCTGTGTAATCACACGATTGTGAGGTGTTGAATCTTTGAGCATCTTTTTCCATAAGAGGAACAGAGACAACCGGTTCCAGTAAATTAGACTTTATTCGTACATTTCCTGAAGAAGATTTTAATAGTTCGTTCGCCTGCAGAAGCAATCCCGCAATATCAGGATGTTTTGGGTTGCTGCCATGGCATTGCTGTGGGGTTGCTAAGATGTTTTGGGGGTTTTAAAACAGCTATGTAGTGAATAGGGAGCTCACTCTCTATGACATCATGGTTACAAGATATGGCTTGGGTCTCTCATACCAAACAAGTCTCTGAAGTTGTTTTACTCCTTCTTCCTGCGACTATTTCTGACTAGTCATATTCCGAATTTCGAATGTCAACATTGACTACCAGGGTACGCCCCCCACCCCAAAAAAAAGGGGTGACAATTTCGATAAAGATTCATTTGTTCCAGCGATATTTTTAAGAATGTTGTTAGCCAAACACTGATGGCACACATCAATTTTGTGTCCATTAAAGAGAAATAAATAGGTCTCGTAGCTGTTTGGTTATCCACTTTTTAGACTTAAATCTTCGAATGTGTTTAGCAGAAGAGTCGATAGGGCTGTTGCGATACCAAAACGTTGCTTCTGTTGATATCGAGATGGTTGCGATGCGCAGGGATCGATTTTTTTAATACATAGATTGTTTGTAAAGTACAGCTCAGATGAGTCGGAAGTGCTGCTCGATCTTAATGCCGATTTAGTTGAATGCGCTTAATACGTGCATTTGAAACAATAACACCGGTGGAACACAATCATCATCATATTTCATCATCATGAAAATACCGGGGAAGGTTTAAGGAACAGTGATAAAACCGTGTCCATATGCACGTCCTAGACCTGCGTGTGCATGGTCGATCGTCTTCAATTTCCCGCACAAGAGCGGCCTTCAGGTTCAACAGAATTTCTAGCGGATTTCGCTGACAAACCGTGCATGAATGATGTCCGAGATAGCTTCATTAATTCACAACAGCCCGAGTTGGAAGTGACAGGAATGAATAAACAATGAAAGGACAATATGAGTGTGCAATCCCCTAAAAGGCCTTTAAAACAAACCCCAATTTGATCCTTGAACTTTGATACATTTTCAGATGAATTCAAGGACAGCCTTCTGAGTATCGTACATCTTTCCCGGATTTGTTAAGTAGTCTATTTGATGTGGGCTCTTTCCTGTTGTCGTGCACATGTCTGCAGTCGGCTCGATGGACTCTAAATGTAGCTGAAATGCAAAGTACAAGGCTGCTAAACAACAAATCTTGACTGGGTAATTAAAGAGCCGGGAAGAAAAAAAGCCCATGCAGACTCGACTGGAAACCACTAGCGGCCCTTGAAGAAACATCTGTGTTAAAGGAAAACAAGGTAATTATATGGAAAGCGGGAGGAACTGCTGAAGTATTTTGCAGTCGGAGAGAGGAACCGTGTGCCACTGCAGCATCCTTCTGTCCAAAACGACCACAATAGTGGAAAACTACAACCAGATCTCCTCCTCACGGAGCCTTCCGCATGTTCTCCACGTCAAGCCACGCTTGCTTTACGTCACTGGAATCGCTCCGACTCCCTTCAAAGAATTTGCATTACTTTGACCTCAACACTGCCTTTTCTTCTATCATCTGTCCATATACAACCCCCTACTACCGTGCCATTTCGGCAAAGCACCATGAGGCCAAGACCAAATTCCAAAAGTACGCAAACACGCCCTGCCGCACACTTGCGCTCCTTCCAATATTAAGGTTTCGTTCTGATATATTAGCAAGAATCTGAAGGCTGCAGGAAAGGAATGAAAGCTGGATGACCCCATCGCACTCAACTAATAACACCCAGACTACAGCTTCATATTTGCAGAATGCCGGATTTAAGGTCATGACTGACACATGATACAGAAAGAAACTAAAGAACTAGTTAGCAATAGAAAGAATGTAACCTCTCTTAGGTACATAAACTTGCTTTGTGTGCTCAGTTTTCTCCATTATGTTATGTATTGTTTGGAGACAATTTGAGCTTATAAATCAATATGTAGTTTGTGTATTCATGGCGACCAACCGATCGACACATCAAGCACTTGTGACGTCTATGGTTGGCGTCGTCTATTTGTGTGTATCTATATGTATGTATACATATTTCGTTACAAAACATGCACTTACCAATGAGGTTTGATGATCATCGATGTGCCACTATATTTAATATCGGATGAAAGGGATATGACATGGCTTTCGAGCGAAAAATGGGCTCAAAATATTGCTCGTCTCATAAATGTATTGTTAGGTTTCATAAAGAATTTTCACATCTGATGTAAACGTTCACCGAGTAATTATATGGTTCGGGGTTTGTTTCCTTCACATTTACAAACATTGCTTCTCTGTATTTAGTCCACAGGCCCTTACCTTTCTGGCAGTGGTTTGAGGTCCAGCATCTGTAATTGGAATTCCCCTTGAAGTTTGTCTTGATGCACTGAGGGTTGTCCTCCATGATTCCAGGGCAAACATCTCCACACTCTTTGGACTGCTTATTTCCAGTAAAGAAATTGTTCAAATGAGCATCCATGATGAGAGACCAGTCGACAGAATCCAAATAGCAGAGCTCAGGGTTCTTCTCGATCCGTACGGCACCCCTCGTGATGTTTCGCAGGTTGTACAGGCCGATGTCCTTCAGGCTGGTCAACTCATACAGGACCAATGCGTTGTTGTAGAACAAGTCGCGACCCTGGATGACAGCAAGGTTGGGAAAGAGCGTACTTAGGGTTTCCAGACCGGCGACACGGAAGAGGAGAAGGTATTCCGTGATGACGGTCAACTTGGGAAAACTAAGGGTGCGAAAGACTTCTTGGTTGTTATTGTTTTTGTCACCGATGAGAAGGATCTTGAGGTAGCCTTCAACCACTGTGCAGTTTTCCAGCTGCTTAAAATTACTGATGTCATTTCCGATGTCAATCCCGGGGCCACAGACTAAAAAAAACAGAAATAACAGATGTCAGCAACTGAAAAGGACTGTGATTTCTAATGTTTAATAGTCAGGAGTTAAGACGGATGTATACTTTATTGAAGTTTGAATAAGCAATTGCCATCAAAGTAAATATTGACCCCGGACAGGTGAATGAATACAGAAGATCCTATCACAACAAAGTTACAAAGGAAGAACAAAGTTCAGGTGTTTCTCGGCTGTCATGGCCACTAGACAGAACGTCTATTTAAATAATTAACCAGGAACATCTTTACCAAAAAACCAATCACATATTTATTGCTAAAACGTATTTAAAAGTTATTAAAAGGTGAAAAAACTTCACGCAAAATTATGCTGATTTATTTTCAGAGATCGATCCTGCTTGACCAATCCACTTTCTCACACGTTGTTATAAAACAGGCTACACAATTCTTATTGGTCAGCTGTTTCTTTTCCTTGAAAATGTGCTCTAAACTGCAGGAGAAAAAAAAAAGAGTTATAATATAAAACGGATGCTGACAACGTCAAAAAAGACTTCATGTGGATGTGTAACATGTTGCTGCAGACCCGTCACGGAACTCGCATTATCATGAACTTTGAGATTGTTTTCAGGTACACGCACACAAGGAAAATATGAGGACAAGGACCAGAGGGGCTTTTAAAACTAAAAAACAAACTTAAATGCTGGAAAGAACTGCTGAAATGAACTGTCGCCCCAAAACGATTTTTTCATGCGTTGGTAACCCGTCGGCTTGAGCCACAATCAAGATTTGTTTCATGATAGGCATGTCAAGGATGTTATCTCTCTATTCACTTCCTCCTATTAGGATGTTTATTTTCCACAATGGGATATGCCCACGGGCGAATTCCAAGTGAACCTCCTACAATATTTAGTTGAAAACACTGCAATCTTTGTACAAAGATGATTACAAAACCCAATCAAACTTTCACATTTCCAAGAACCTTATAACCAAATCTTAGAAGACATTTAACAGATAACAACACCTATTCATTTTAAAGATCCGCGCTTAGTATAAGATTTACATTGTAAACATTTTTTTTATTTTACAATCGAGTAAGCACCATCTTGCTCCAGAATATTTGTAGACTCGGACTGTTTCACACTGTCGAGTAAACAGCGCTATCTTTATTGCTTCGATGGCTCTCCAAATCTCATGTTTACATTTGATAACCCGATTCCAGCCTGCCACTGCGCTCTCGTACTGTAGGTAGCGGAGTCGAGGCATTTGTGAAATTAGGTCATAAACTGATGTCATTGTTTGGAAATGAATGCTTTATGTTCTATGTTCTATAAGGAGACTACAAGGGGAGAAGTCGGACAAATGTTGTTCTTTCTAATCATTAAGAATGCAATTTTAAGATCCCTACAAATGCTTTAGTCCACCCCAAGAAACCCTTGAATTAACAAATAAACAAACAGTTAGATGCTGAGATAAGTAAACCTGTTAACCCCCGGGTTACGTTTGTAATCCTTAACCGTCCTGTGCCAGGACAGACAGGTTATACTTAGGATTTCCACTGAGCACCACTATTGCGACCGCTGGGGTTAAGAG
>JAWHQN010000154.1:292494-332494 GCA_033220385.1 Triplophysa yarkandensis | reverse complement strand
TCGCACTGCACTCGAGTGGAAGTAAACCTGTTTACCAGCGGCAGGTCACACATGCTGATGAATGGCTGTTTGTTTTTCAGGAGGAACGGCCTTCGGGATTAGATGGGAAGGGAGTGAAAAATGATGAAGGGCCGGAAGGGAAATACATCCTCATGACGGGTGAAACGGGCTGAAAGAATGTTAGCTCAGTTGACCCGTGCACATAAAAAAGCATATCATCAAAGGGGCGTATAACAAATGTGTTTATATGAAATTGGGGATTTTCCACGGGAGAAAAAGAATGGATCATCTGCTGTCTGGAACAGCTACAGTAGGGTTGCGTAAAAATGCTGTTATTTGTCTCAATGTGTTTTTTGGTGTTACAAAGAGTTAGGGGTTTTGCATGACATGAGGATAAATTAAGGATGATTTTTTCAACCTTTCAAATGTTAAACCTTGGCTTTAAAATCCAGCTTTCTCTAGCAGTGTTATAGAAAAGATTTGTCATCTAATTTATCGTCTTTAGGACTTTCTTTCTATCTTCTTCTACATCACGGATGCTGATCCCAGGTGATTTTTCATGATTGTTTTTTCAAGGGAGGTTAAACTCAGATACTCCCTTGTCCTTTTAAACCTGAATGACCTTCTCTCATCCCAGAACACATGATAAGGTATTTAGAAAAATGTCATTACTGGCAGGGAATGACTGACATACCCTTGAGCAAGACACCTTAACCCTCGTTTGTTCCCCGTGTGCCCCCTGCTCCGGGTGTGTATGGTTACTAATCCCTTGATGGTTTAAATGCAGGTTAGGGGTCACCATCGGCTCCCTATTCACACAAACAATAGGTGCCGTTCTTCGGTTTATAACATTCTTCAAAATATCTTCTCTGGTGAAAGAACGGCAGTCGGATTTGAAACCACAAGATTGTGTGTAAACGATGACGTATTTGCTATTATTGAACCATCTATGTGTTGTGTTGGGGCAAGTTGTCACATTTTTTTAAATATTATTTTTATTTGATTCAAAGAGACTTTCCAGAACCCTAATGTTTGACCAGAAGATGGAGCCGTTGAAGCAAAATAAGATCTTTCCAGAATGTCAATATGAATATTAATAATCATAGGACCCTAAGGTCAATCTATGAGAGGAGGCCTGTGAATTTATTTAACTCTGATAATATGGTAACAGCACACACACGCTTCTATAAAAACTCACCCGGAGCTCCAGGAAAGACTGGCTGATGATCAAACATCCACGACCCAAAGCTAAATGATTTGGAAAGCACAGTGTGCACTGAAAATAAAAGTCCGTTCAGGCGTTCGGGATTTCAAACTAGAATACTTGTAACATTTGAAATGTGTTTTATTATGTCTAAATCACATGCGGTCTTAACTGGGCGCCACATCATATTTGAGGAACACCACGTGTTGGTAACACCTTCCTTAACAATGCAATGAATGTTGGCATTGATACAGAGTTTGGAAACACTCGGAACACGCTCATTGAAATTTTTCTGCCCTTAAAGAATAGTAGTATATCATGGACGCTTCACTCTCCAAAATAAAATGAAAAGAACCATTACCATCATCGTGAATCTCTTTAAGAGCTTTTACCATCTGAAGAACCTTAGAAAGTTCTTTATGGAACCATTTTGCCAAAAGGTTCTTCTGTGACATTGCGGAACAACTTTTTATTTAATAGTGTACAAAGTAGGACCGTAGTAACTTATGTGGTGACTACAAACATCTGAAATGAAGCCAAGCGATCGGAAAAAGCATTCTATTGGTATTTTATCATTCATCTTCTTGAGGTGTCAGCTTGGGAAGATTTGAAGTACGTTCCCCTTTTTTTCAGCTCTTATTTGCAGCCTTTTCTTTATAATTCTTGTTCACAGGACATTCATTTAAATATGACTTTAAAACAAGTTTGGTATTATAATAAAATTCTATCTTTGTCTACATTGGTTATATTAGACAGATTTTTGAGATCATCAATATTGTTTCATTCAATGGTCTGCTAGTGTAAGTTGACAAAATGTGCCCAATAATAATAAATCTTAAAAGTGAAATTGAACGGTGTCTTCTGAAGCTTCCGGTCATTTCAAATGTTAAATTAATGTTTATACGAGCTCTGTATATCTTTGAAAATTGAAATGAACTATTTATTTTCCGATTCCAATGTGTTTTTTTCACGATTCTTTTCCTGGATATTACGTGTTTGCAAGCGGTCGGTGTCACACGAATTTGTGCTTACGTTAAGCATATCTGAAAGCCGTTCATACACGTATGCATTCATATGCGTTCACACATAACATTTTGAAACTTAAATGTGCAATCCATGAGAGTAGAAATCCAAGGAAAAGTTTTAGCTCTTGATAAGAAACTGACATATCGCAGCACGTATTAATGCATTCAACGTGTGTAAATCCTGGGAACGGTGTAGGTGGATACATTTACATTTCGAGGAGTTTTCATGAGTCTTTTGTGAGTCTTCATTGCAGCTGCGAGGGAAAATGGAAAAGTTACGTAACAATGACAAAAACACACTTGTGCACGCATACATCCTAAGCAGCCTCGTTTCACAACAACACAAACCATAAAAGAAAGAGCGAAACAATGGAATCAAGTTGAATGAGAAACAGATGTTCACCCTTTGATTTAAACGGGTCTGAAACTTCACGGTTTGGAAAACCAGTAAGCAGCGTTCCTCTCATGGGCCTCGGGAATCTCTCCGACCCACCACAACCTTTGCCAAAAAACACGTCTGGGTTGTACAAAGCCATATCTCAATGAATTCACCTGATAAGAGAGGAACATAATAAAGATTGCCAACGGAGTGCCAACTTTGCGTCATCGACTGTTTAAATACAGAGAACGGTTTCAATGAGACTACAGGACTGGAGTTGGGTTTATCGAGGTCTAAACGACCATCTTGCATTCATTTTCACACAGGAAATGACATTCATGTGTGTCGAGGCCAAGGTATTTGAACTCAACCACCATGAGCCACAGAGACGCTCGACATTTCCCTGACAGTGGTAAGATTCCTTCTGTGGGATTGGGACAACACTTTCGTTCGCGCAATACTGCCAATGTTGGTCCAATCCTGCATTTGTCTTGTGTATTATTTACAACTGTTTTTCATTTTCGCTCACATAAAACATGTGATGTTGGGTCATTTAGATGACGAGACAGCCATTACTCGGAATTGAAACATTTAGAAAAACATTTGTTTTTATTTTAAGAGAAAACAGGCCCGTTTCATTCAAAACATCGTTTCTAATAGTACATTGATATTATCGATAATATGGTACATTAAATAAAGTGTGTAATTTATATTGAAAATATAAATAGGTATTATTGACTTACATTACATTAAATGTATGTATTTTCACTCATATTTAGGCTGTCTAAGGGATGTGTTTGGTCCAAAGGAAACTTATTTCAAGCTCTCAGAAATAGAACAACACTGATGACAAAAATTGTCATAAAAATAATCAATATATAAATATTTTTCTCTTGCACTCCAACATTAATAGGGCACCTCAATTATGAAAAAAATATTACTGACGATTATTTTGCCTAATATGAAGACCGTGAATATTCACTATTTAAAAAAGTTATTTTATTATAGTTACCATTATTTATTTGTATTAAATTTCATTATTAATGAGTTCATTAAAAGAAAACAATTAATAAATTAATTTCTAGCATAAAATTGAACCCAATAACAAAATAATTGTATAAACCAGATCAAATAAAATATGAATATGCACACTTAACCGAAAAAGAAAACAAATACATAACTAATTGTGACACTATGACTCAATTATTTTGTTTTCATAATTGTTGAAAGCCACAATGAAATAAAAGAAAAATTGTAAGAGATGTTGTTATTTAAAATGTTTAAAATACACAAGAAACTATATGTATGTTTGGATATTGTAAACGAATGTACTTTATACTCATTCTCCCTGAACCCCATGGCATAAACTTACGGAAAAACTATGTTTTCTTTTGCCTGGGTGGGCGGGCGTGTGAGAGAAAACCTGAGCAGTGTTTGGATCGCCCCTCTTCAGAGTGTAAAGAAAGAGAGAGAGAGAGAGAGAGCGAGAGAGAGAGAGAGAGAGAGAGAGAGACCAGAGAGAGAGACCAGAGAGAGAGAGAGAAAGAGACCAGAGAGAGAGAGACCAGAGAGAGACCAGAGAGAGAGAGAGAGAGAGAGACCGGAGAGAGAGAGATACACAGAGAGAGAGAGAGAGAGAGAGAGAGACCAGAGAGAGAGACCAGAGAGAGAGACCAGAGAGAGAGACCAGAGAGAGACCAGAGAGAGAGAGAGAGAGAGAGACCAGAGAGAGAGAGATACACAGAGAGAGAGAGAGAGAGAGAGAGAGACCAGAGAGAGAGACCAGAGAGAGAGACCAGAGAGAGAGAGACCAGAGAGAGAGAGAGACCAGAGAGAGAGACCAGAGAGAGAGAGAGACCAGAGAGAGAGAGAGAGACCAGAGAGAGAGAGAGACCAGAGAGACCAGAGAGAGAGAGACAGACCAGAGAGAGAGAGATACACAGAGAGACCAGAGAGAGACCAGAGAGAGAGAGAGAGGGAGAGAGAGTCAGAGAGAGAGAGAGAGACAGAGAAAGAGAGAGAGAGAGAGAGAGAGAGAGACAGAGAAAGAGAGAGAGAGAGAGAGAGAGAGAGAGAGAGAGAGAGAGAGACCAGAGAGAGAGAGAGAGACCAGAGACCAGAGAGAGAGAGAGTTTGCTATCTTCATCACCTACACATTAACACATCTTCTGCAGTGAATCCTCTGGATGTCTGGTAAATGCATGTATACTCTCTTCATTTCAGATAAGCTGAGCATGTGTTACATTTAATTGTCTAAGATTTAAGATCAAAGATCTCACGCCAGATAAAAAAACTTCTGGAATGATACACGTATTCAACGGATGAGATGGGAAAGATTTCTTTTTGAAGGATTCAGGCGAACAACTGTGTGTGGTTTTTATTTTAAAGGGTCACAGAGAATTTGTTTCTGTATGTTTCTGTATCTTGAATGACTTCCAGGTGAACACCCCAGGCTCCAGATTAACTGCCAAAATGAAATGAAATACATAAAGCTCGCAGCTCTCTTTCCGTTCAAATCTTTTGCACGCAAAACTTTCGTCAAGGTAAAATTGGAATTGTGTCAAGTAAGGATACTATAAAACAGCACGATGGCATTTCTGTCGGTCAAGCTTGAATTTTCTTCTTTAGGGTGGCTTGGTTCTCATCTTGTGCGTTTTAGATTTGTATCATTCTTGTGATTTCTTCTTGTTCTCCATTATAAGACCTCAACAGTTATTTTTCACAGCCAAGGAATCTGTAAGCTGAACTTTCTAAACCATGTACACAAAGAACTTTTTGGTCCAAAAGACTGTGTAAATTATACTTTGATTTATTGGAAAACAGAATTTATTTTAAGATTCAACAATTATACCAAGATCACCCAAAGCCCAAACCATACTTGATATAAAGATCAATCTAAATGACCAGCAATAAGCTGATACTATACTTCAGTTGATACCATATTCAACATTAGTACATTGAAAAAATTAACTTGTATTGACTTTATAAAATCATTAATAGTTTTTATGTTAAATGTAATGCTTTAATTTAAGTTCAATGTACTAACCAAAATGAAGTAAACTCTACTGATTAAACACATATGATATTTGTTAAAATATTAAGTTCATATTTCTTCAAGTAGACACGAATAAAAAATGATTACAATGACATCAACTGCTTTAATACCAAATTATAACATAATACTTTTTAAAAACGTTTAAAGTGAGAAGTGACTTTATGTATATACCGAAGTTATTACGGTAACAGACCAATGAGAGAAGTAACATTCTTCAAGAACAATACTCTGCCTCTATAAGCCTAAACGCAACACTTCTCCTGTGAACAATGATGCCTAAAATTGAAGAAACTATAACGTAAAGATACGTAAAACAAGAGTCCCTCGTTTTTACTGAAAATTAACGAAGAAAATTAATCCATTTATGCCATCAACTGCAAAGCATGTTGTGAACCACAGTCGGCGCCAAGTTAGTTTTATCAACAAATATAGCGATGCAGTCTCTAAAAAAACGTTTAAAAGTAAACCTTATTTCTACAATGAAAGTAGGTTGAACGTACTAAAAATAAGTTGACTACAATTTTTAAATAAGACTTAATTAAAAATTGTAGTAAAATTACCCAAACAAAATCCTTACAATTTTTAAAACTAAATTGGTAGATTTTTCCCCCAATTTTTTTTGAGTTTTAGTTAAATTCACCAACAAAAAGATTTTTTTCGTTTAATATTGACACAACCAATAATCATACGATTAAGAAAGCAGATGTCGTTACAGTGTGTGTTAAATTACATGCTCACATATCATGATAACAGGAAGCTTGTAACCGACGCTACCTGCACATACAAACCCAAAGGAAACACCTGTAACGCGACGATGAATGGGTGCATTGGTAAGACCTAAGGTAAAAGTTGCGATCTGATGTCTATCATGGCAAACACCCCCAAAATATGTCCAACTGCAAATAAAACCAAATCATATCATACGTGCGGTACTATAAAATCGTGTCAGTACTTTCATTGGTTTGAATCAGTGTTTACATCATTTGCAGTAGTGTGAAATAAGAAAATGTAAGTTCACATTATTAAACGTTTATTGGTCATTATTTGTAATAACCCAGTGAGAACTTTATTATGCAATGCTATAATCAATAGTGTAGATTTCTTAAAAGCAGGGTCTACGATTTCTGGTGGTCAACGTTGACATTCGTAATCACCAAAACAAACCCCCCCTACACCCAAAGGGTCTCGCACATTTATTAATAGCCCCGCCCCTCACATATGTCATCTGTCGCTCTCGACTAATTGTGATTGACCGCATGATTGTTTTTTCACTCAGACCCGACCCGAAAAAATCATAGGCCCTGCCTTTGAACGTCTTCTGGAATTAGTCTGTTAACGGTTTTTCTTTTTTTATCACGTAATAATAGATGTTACAGACGATGACGCCCGGTCTCTTTTTGGAGCACTAGTTATTGTCACATAGTTTCTGCATATAAATATTCTACTCAAATAATGCTAATATAAATGTTAACTAAAATTTGTAACACATTGCTCTAAATGATAAAAGTAACTGACTTTTATTGGCCTGAAAATGCCAACGTGATAATGCTATGTTCAATTAAACGCGAATAACAATTGGCACGACTAAATTGCATATAAAGTCAACGCAAATACATTAATAGGCGTAAACTTCCGACTAGCGATGCAAAAGTTTGTGCGAATCCTACTGTTTAAAGTGTATGGACGCGTGAAGAATCCATGTCGCTTAATGTTATTAGCTACACTTACACTTAAATAACGGACGAGCGAGTAATAAAGAGCATAGAACTTGTTCGTATTTGGTCTAAATTAATGGCCCCACGACTTTTGCACAGTACTCTGCATATAGTAAAGCTACGAAAGTTTTCCTATAGTTAAACTGACATAGTAGTTCATCCTAGTTTATTTTTCGGTGTACATTTTGTACGGGAACTCCTGACGATTCTTAGATACCATCTATTTACCATTAGTAAGACTCGGAAAATACTCCTGTGTTTTCCAATTAATTTGGCTCCGGTGTGCTGGTGCTCGCTTTGAAATTGCAACACTGAAGCATTGGCCCCCATAAAGCCCAAGTCCGCAAATGGACTTTGACACGGCAAAGATGGGCAGATGATTAACAGGACTTCATTCTGGATCAGTCAAACAGGGAATTAAATATATATTTAGTTACTATAACTAACACCATGGAAATCATTCTTGTGAACAGAAAAGGTTACTGTTGGTACAATCAAGTCCGCATGGTACTTTTTAAAAATGCCAATTGAGGAACCCTCGTTTAAATGTTTGTATTCATTCCCTCTATAGGGATGCACAGACTTGGGTATGTGGATGACATATTCCTTAATGACATTGCCTCTTTTAGGTGTGTACTAGTATCTGAGAAGATGGAAGACAGTCGTTTGCTTTGCTTAAAAGCAATGCCATGCTAGCATCATCTCAAGAGCCTAAAGCAAACGGAACCACGCACGAACCCGTCCGCATCCTAAACCACCGCCAGCCATGGCGAAAGGATATTACATCAGCAAAAATGTGGCCACTTCAGCCATGGTGTTGGCCGCAATAGCCTTGGTGACCATCATTGCGCTATCCATCGTTTACAATCGAGAAAAATCCAAAAACGCGGCAAATTCAATGAACGTTACCACATCGACCGTACCTCCGACCCCAAAGACTTCAAATGAGCCATGGGACAAGTACAGACTGCCAGACACTATTGCTCCACAGTACTACAATGTGACTCTTTGGCCTCGTTTTGTGATGGACGCCAATGGAATGTATGTTTTTACTGGGAACTCTGGGGTGATGTTCACTTGTCTGAAAAAGACAGACTTGATATTAATTCACTGCAACAAACTCAACTTGACTCTATTCAATGGGCACCATGCAAAGCTAATGGCACGGGATGGGATTAAGGCCCCAGCCATTAAGTCAACATGGTTTAAGACAGAAATGCATTATTTGGTGATACAGCTGGATGGAAATTTGAGCCCCGGGAAGTCTTACTGGCTGTATACGGAGTTCAGAGGAGAACTTGCAGATGACCTGGAAGGTTTCTATAGGAGTGAATATATGGAAGATGGCAGAAAAAAGTAAGACATTTTGTATTGCAGGGTATTGTTGATAAGATATAATAAAAGCATAGAAGCATAAGTCACCCGATTCCATTTTTTGAATTATAAAAAAGAAATACAGTCATATCTTAACAATTTACTGTAATCTAGATATCTCGCTGCAATGGGTGAGCCCTTTTGTCGGTTGTAATTCCTAGAAAACCGTTCAATGACAAGATAGCTATAAAAGCTATATTGAATATCGCAAGCAAATCGTTCAAAAATGTAGAAATGAGACTATACAAATGAATGAACTAAATAAAAATAAGCTACATCAAAAAATAGTTTTCGTAAAACGGTTTTTCTGCCTTGAGATTTTATTGGAATTAACGTAAAGTAAGATCAAATAAATACTTAGTGCAAAAGTATTGTTCATTGTAAGGTTGTACTAGCTTACAACCTTATTGTAAAGTCTTACATGTTTCTTACGAAGTCTTCCAAACGGACTTAATATTGAGTTGATCTCCTCTTTAGAATCATTGCCATCTCACAGATGCAGGCCACATATGCCCGTAAAGCTTTCCCGTGTTTCGACGAACCTGCCATGAAGGCTGTGTTTCATATCACTCTTATCCATGACCCTGGAACTAGTGCACTGTCCAACGGCTTGGAAATAAGTAAGAACATACCAATATCCGTCATTATTTTATTTGTCAGATTTGAATCTGCAAAAAGTATAAAGTAAATTTTTTCTATGGTCCTCCCATAAAAGCTTAAAGAAGACGGTTAGCAATTTTTCCTGTAATGCTTGCAGTTATTATGTGGTGTCTTAGTCATGGTCGTCTTTTAGTAATTTGTCATACAGCAATGTTTTTTTGGAAAGCCAAAGCAAATGTTTTCATGATGTCGCTGCTGACTTTAGCTTGTTTTGTCATCAAAATGTATATGACTCATATGAACGGGAACAAACATGGCCAACCTTATACTTTTTTTGCCAAATAAGTTTCAGGTTGTGTTGCATACGTAAAACTGTATCAAGTTGTTTAAAAAAAATATCTTTTATGTTATGTTATATTTATTATTGCTTCAATAGTTAACACAATCTCACAGCATATGGTATAGTACAAGTTTTTTGTAATGTTGTTTTTGTTTTCAATACTTGTTCTTTTTATATTAAGAGACAGAAAATGTGAACATCAATGGAATCGCAGTTACAAGGACAACATTTGAACCCACAAAAAAAATGTCGACATATCTTGTGGCTTTCGTCGTCAGTGATTTTGCGTACGTCAACGTAAAAGACAAAAAGGGTGTTCTGGTAGTACCTTCACAAAAACATATTGAATCACATGTATGGAACGGATAAAATTGATAAGCTTTGATATTGTAACATTTCAATGAATGCTTTCAAAGGTCAGGATATGGGCACGGAAAAAAGCCATTGAAGAAGACCAAGGAAACTATGCGCTTACCATCACACAACCAATACTGGAGTTTTTTGAGAAGTATTACAACACCAGCTATCCACTGTCCAAGTCAGGTATGATTGAAATTAAACATTTGGGGAAGTTCTCAATATGAAAACCAGACAAACATTCTTCCAATTCGTTCCTAGACCAGATTGCTTTGCCTGACTTTAATGCTGGAGCCATGGAGAACTGGGGTCTTGTCACGTATAGAGAAGCAGCCCTTCTCTATGATGCCCACACGTCTGCCAATGGCAACAAACAAAGAATTGTGACTGTGGTTTCTCATGAACTAGCTCACATGGTACGTCAAGGTCCAGTAAGGGGCTGATGTTAAGGGCTAAAACATGTTCTATGCAAGATTCATCTCATCTCTATGTTGTCGGAGCATAATTCATAGATTGTTTGTGATTTATGTGTAAAGTGGTTTGGAAACCTCGTAACGCTGAAATGGTGGAATGACCTCTGGCTGAACGAGGGATTTGCGTCTTATGTAGAGTATTTGGGAGCTGATCATGCAGAGCCAACTTGGAACATTGTGAGTGGATTTTAAACACAATCATTTTTCTTCCAAACATAAATGTTAGAATCTGAACCCCTTCGTCACAATTCAAAGATAATTTGGAGGCCTCAGTTGATTGATTTAGGGGTCACTCGCCCAATCAGGGAACTTTTATGATATAAAGGTTTCCCAAAATTTCTCAAAAAGGTTTTGTGTTATTTGTGTTATTTGTGTTAAGAATTTAGATTTTTACTCCTTCTTACCAGAAAGACCAGATCATTCTGTACGACCTGCAAAGAGCATTTGCTGTGGATAGCCTGACAACTTCCCATCCCCTCTCCCTGAAGGAAGAGGAGGTCAACACACCCTCGGAAATAAGCGAAATGTTCAACACCATATCCTACAGCAAGTTTTGTTATGCATGATAGAATCTAAAAACAGATTGTCTCTGTAGACAAATTACAACATAAATCTGTAATAAAAGTTGATTTACAAATCGTAGGAGGTTTTGAATTGTTCGCAAATTCTTACTCCTCAGATTCTAGAAAAAGTTATGATACAGTTAAAGTCGTAAAGCTGTCAGGATGTTTCTGTCCAGTCAAAGCAATATCATCTGCACATGTGTTTTGCATTACAGGGATCAGCAGTCCTTCGAATGCTCTCCGAGTTCCTCACTGAGCCAGTGTTTGCCAAGGGTCTCAGTGTAAGTCTCGTATCTTAACTAATTCAAGTTAACCCTTCGTATTCTGATCAGCATCAACAGTTTGCATTGCTTCTCTCCTAAAGAATTATCTCAAGCAGTTTGCGTTTGGAAGCTCAGTGCATTCAGATCTTTGGGACCATCTTCAAAAGGTACATTGCGATTCACAGTATGAATGACGCTAGAAACGTTCATTTGTCATTTTGGCATGCGTATAATGTTTGATTCAGGCAGCTGACCAAACTCCAGGTGTGAAACTACCACATAATGTTCATGACATCATGAATCGCTGGATACTACAGATGGGGTTTCCTGTGGTCACCATTGATACTCGGAACGGCAATGTCAGCCAAAAGCACTTCCTGCTGGATTCGCAGGCAGTGGTGGAACGCAAATCTGAATATGAGTAAGTTCTTAATCTGAACCACAGTGTTTGTAAAAAAAAACCTGTGTCATCCATCTAATTGCTTGTTGTCAAACTTCAGTTATGAATGGTTTGTGCCAATCAAGTGGATGAAAAATGCTCAAATTCAAGATCAGCTGTGGCTTCTTCGGAAATCAGGTACAATAAACCCCTTCAATGGTCTTTGAGATATTTTAAAATGTTTAACATGTTGAGGCCAAACCAAAATTGACAGGTCATTCAGCTCCTGAGCTTGACCACAAGGTAATCCAGCCAATCTGTAGTTGGAAGAGTCAAATAACAGTCTTTATACCACAGGGGGTTGTACATAAATTAATGGGTTTTGGAAAAATAAATGTACGTCTAAGAACTAAGAAGCAAAGCTGCAACATTTCTTTGCTTCATTAGACATTTGTCAAAATTAGTAGAAAGCAGAATCCTTAACCTTTACCTTACCGTGATACCTTACCACATAAGCATGATACTAGTTCTTATATTAGCTATATAACATCTTCACTTAATCTAGACAGCAGCATGGCAACTTACTGTAAAACCAGATGTTATCTTTTACACTTTAATGCATTTACAGACATACACAAACCCATGGTAGTTGAGAAAGGGGAGTGGGTGCTAGCTAACCTTCACGCAACCGGATACTTCAGAGTAAACTACGATCTTGAAAACTGGGAGCGTCTTCTCAACCAGCTTGAGACAATTCACCAGGTACTCTTGGAAAACTGTCCAATCAAACTACGTGTCATGTAACTACAAAACAACACAAAAGTGTCTTCTCATTTTCCACATAGAGGATCCCAGTGGTTAACCGAGCTCAACTACTGGATGATGCATTTAATCTGGCAAGGTGAGATGCTTTCAGATACAATGTTCGTAGGTGTTATGAACATGTGTGTTCGACGTTTAAATGTTCAGGTGTGTTTGTCCAGAGCATCCATTATAAACATAACGCTCGCCTTGAGGACGACAAAATATCTCTTGAATGAACGGGAATACATACCTTGGGAGGCGGCTGTAAGGAATCTGAACTATTTATTCCAACTTTTTGATCGTAGTGAAGTGTATGGCGCCATGCAGGTTGGTAACATGTTGTTACATCTCACCGTTAAAATGTGAAGTAAAACAATGAGAATAAACACCAGTGCTTGTATGGTAATCCTCTTAGGTATATGTGAAGAAACAAGTCAAACCTCTGTTTGATCATTTTGAAATCATTACTTCAAACTGGACAAGGGTTCCTTCCAGACACACAGACCAGTAAATATATTTCCTAAGCCACATTTCAAGCCGATTGGATGGATTACATTAAAGTTGTGGTTAATGTTACACTGAACTGTTTCCTCGCCAGGTTCACGCAGATCATTGCCTTATCCCTAGCCTGCCGTACCGGTGTGGAGGGTTGTAGAGATCTCACAAAAGGTTGGTTCAGAAGATGGATGCAGAATCCTCGTAATAACACGTAAGTGCATTTTCTGTTTAAGGTCTTTACTGACATCGAAATCCAAGTATTTGGAATTGATTTCAATTTAAAAGTTCAATTTGGGATATTAGGGAGGAGTGAATGCTATTAGCCATACCCATGAATGGCCAGGGGTCAAAAAAGTGTTAGATCCCAGACTCCTGCAGAAATTCAGAACAAACTTATTCACACCCCGGTTCCTAGAAGCTTTTCATGTACACTATTCATCTCATCTTATGGTCCATGTTGTACTATAATGCCATCGCTGCGGCTGGCGATAAGTAGTGGATTCCTGCACAATTTCTGACCAAAGTCATTCACATCCCGGTAACTAAATGCTCTTTCTGCAAAGGATTCATCCCAACTTAAGGTCCACGGTGTACTGTAATGCCATCGCAGCGGGCGGCGCTGAGGAGTGGGACTTCGTCTGGAAGATGTTCCAGAATGCAACGGTTGCAGGAGAAGGTCTGAAACTGAGATCCGCTTTGGCATGCACCAAAGTGCCCTGGCTACTCAACAGGTTCATTGAAAACAGCAAACACACATTTATTGATATACTTCTTAAGGGATCAGTAACAAAGGTTGTATGTTTTAAGGTATCTGGCTTACACTCTTAACCCACAAAAGATTCGCAAGCAAGATGCGACTTCCACCATCGGGTACATTGCCAGTAATGTTATTGGCCAACCCTTAGCATGGGACTTTGTTCGAGCAAACTGGGACTATATGTTCAAAATGTGAGTATGCTAAAAAAACACAAGAGAAAAAGAGAGAGAGAGATCTGAACAGATATATATTTTTCATTTATTACTTGGCAGGTATGGTGCTGGATCTTTCGCATTCTCCAGACTGATTGGTGACATCACTTATAGATTCTGCACACCATTTGAGCTCAATCAAGTATGCGAACACCTATGACCGAAATTTGTTACATGCACATATAAGAGAGTGACATTGTCTTACTTTTGGCATGCCAATTTCTGATCTTCAGCTGAAACGGTTCCAGAAGGACCACGCTGAGACTGGGTTCGGTTCTGGTACTCAAGCGCTGCAGCAGGCCATTGAGAAAACAACAGCCAAGATTAAATGGCTGGCGGAGAACAAGGAGCCGGTCCTCCAGTGGTTCATGTCAGAATCGGCGTAGAAGTTACGCCTGTATGCCTTGAGCTTAAAATTGGTTGGGAACTTGAATTCAAAGGGATACAACAGATCGCCCAAAAACAAACTGGCATTATCTACTCATTCTTATATTACATTTGTACTAAACAGTAATTTATTCTAAGGATCATAATGGAAGCAATTAAAAAAACATGTGTATCCAGGACACATTTTTTTCCTGGAATCAGGGGTCTGATGTGTAAGATCCTCCCTTCTTGGAAATGAATGATGAAACTCTTGCTTACGGTAACAGAACATGAATGGAATTTACAGACACGAAACTATCCAAAAACTGTCTAACTGCAAATGCCCTTTGTATTAAAAAGGTCCATGAAACTATTTTATTATTTTACTGTATAAATGTACGTATCATTATGTTGTTGCAATGACAGATCATACGTGTTTACAACCAACTACTGTACAATGCAGGAAATTAATACATGTATTGTTCAAGGGTTTTTGTTGAAATATATGCAAATAAATACAATATGTATTTATCTCAAATTCAATTTTGTTAAAACTAGGTGTCATGATTGAAAAGAGACACAACCCAAGTGCAGACAGCTCTTAACAAGTCTCTTTAATAAAGCCTGAAATCATACCACAACTGAAAATCCTTTTAGAAGGAAATAAAATACATACCTAGCATGCCATATCTTCCATACATAACACATAATATTACATACCGTACTGACTGCAAAGACAAATTTATAAGAGTATGCGATAATTAGGCCTTCCCATTAATGCAAAGAAAACAGAAGTAATGCACCAACCGGCTCGGGAATCCCAATACCAAGAAGAAACCATCATGGTGAAGGGACAAAAGATGCATACAGTGGGCTAGTTTACATACCTTGGTAGTGCCTTCTATTGCGCAGGGACAATTATGATCAACTCCAGGTCAACTGCAGAATACAAGGTTTATTTGGCAGAATTGGAAAACCATATGGAATGATCAGGGTTGCTACAAAACTGAGATCCTACCAGGCCACCCCGATGTTTGCCAGAGAGACTTGGAGTGTATACAGGAGGCCTGCTGAACAATTGAACCAATTATACATGACATCGCCTCTGCAGACTTCTGAGGATCCGGCAGAAGGATAACGTGCGAATTTACAGCTTCTCTTTTTTTTAAAACAACACTTGTACACTGGAAGTAATTCCTGAAAATGTAAGTTATATTTATTTCCTATGTCTGTATTTTGTATATATAAACTATATTAAATATATATATGATAGTCTTTTTAATTAAGTACTCTCTTCTTTATTCTGTATGAGGCCTTAAGCCATGTCCATTAATAGTTTCCCTCTTTTTAGCAAATATTCATTTATATTTTATATTTACATATTTATATATTACAATTCTATGTACAAGTTAAACTGACTTTACAAGTGACGGTCATTTCACCTTCCAGCTAAACTTACTGTTAAAAGGTAAATTCCCATATTTGGTTAGTAAAACGTGTGAAATGTAAGGTTTACATCTCACTATTTATTTAAGAATCAGTAATTAGACACTAAAGACCAAATGTTTTGGGACACTATGCATTTATATTTTTTACATATTTTAGAATATTAACAAACTAATCAAATTTATGAAATAAAACATTATTCATTAGATTTGATCCTCTTCATTGAATGTGAATTGATGTAATTTTTTCAAGCAGCTTCGTTAGGTCTCACCCTGAGATGCTTTTTAAAGAAGAGTCACCGTCTATTCTGAGCTCTTATTGGCTGTTTTTCAATGTCATCCGTTTCAATTTAATTAATAAAAGTGTGTTTGGTCTTGACAAATCTATATACCTTTGGTAAATTATACATTTAGCTATTAAACTTATTAGGCATAATCAGGCATACACCTTCAAGACAAAAGAATTTTAAAATAATGCGAAATATTTTTCTCAAGTTAAACGAAACTTTTGATCAACAGTTGGCTGTCAGATCACTTCATCTTGTGAAGTTTCATCACACAACATCACAACATCACATCATCATATCTGTATATTCAATAAATGGCATAAATCTCCAGAGCTGTAATGACAAAGAACTGGAAGCGGCCTTAAAATGATCACAATTACAGAACAATTTACACTAGATTCCTACATCGGTTTCAATGATCCCTGTTAAAATCCTTAAAGAAGATTTTGATTTTTTAAATGAGATTTTAAGAATTTAAGAATCAAACCAATCTCTCAGTCATCTTTACAAAACGTGGTGCTGCAACATGGCGAATTTCATACGTGAAATATGTAAATAGCTTATTCTGAAGAACTACAAACAAAACGGTTTGTCACGTCTTTTTAATACATATTTACAGACATAGTTTGGAATATTAAATAGCATTGCTGTCAATAAATCCTGCAAAAATTCCACACAGCTCCTTTCATTTTGAGGTGGGACATCCGTGCCGACAGCAGAAAATAAATATAAATCATTAATATACAAAAAGTTTTTTTTAAAATGTAATTTTTTCTGCATAACATATTGAATTTCACCAAATTAACCAAAAGACTTGTTTTCGTGTTTTTTTTTCACTGTTATTTCTCTAACAACAATACGATGTCATGCATAAATGTAACTCAAGACACAGAATAACATTATGATGTCACTCATGTGTATTGGGATGGAGTCCAGCCTATTGCTGCTAATGAACTCTGATGGAGTCGATGTGAAAAGGCTCGTTCACACTCTTTAGTCTAGCCACAAACACAGCTTTTAGATCCTTTAAGATCGAGCCGCATTTCAAATGCGTAGAAAGATTGGCGTTGTGGAATTAGGCCCCAACGTTTTTTTTACAAGCTTTAAAGAGACATTTGAAGTGCAAATGTCAATGTGGAATAAACACATTCGAATCTTTCATCTTGCAAGGCAAATACACGATTAAAACCTGTGAATGTGTAACAATCACGTGTTAATTTTCTTATTATCACTTGAGTGTTAAACAAAATTAGAGGAAATCCCCAAATGAAGGCACACTTGTCACCTCCACATACAGGATTCCGAAGAATGGAAGATACCATATCAGAGAAGAATGGATGTAAAGATACTGAAAAGATCTCAACGCTGATTTCTCTATTATTGGTTTTATTTAAAAAAAGAGATTATATATATTTCCATACACTTGGGAAGTCTATAAGAAAGTTTTACAAGTGAAAGTGTAAGTTCATAAGGTGTGACATCACACTCATCTCAACCATCAAAATTCAATATAAATATACAATTAAACTAACAAACAACATGCGATCGTATCCATATAGTGCCCAAGCTTTTATTTGTTGAATTGAAAAAAAATGTTGTGTGTCGTGGAGTAAAATGTCACACTTGTGTTTGTGGGAACTGCAGTTTGTGATGTAGTCCACCATCAGCTCCACAGGGACCCTCAGAAGGTGTCACATTCAGACCCCTGAGGTCAGAACTTCATCATGTCTAACTTAAAACACCATCGGGTAGAGACACTTTTTTCTCCACAATTCAGAAATATGAAAATAAGGACATAAGACAAAAGGAAGTAAAGGAATTATGATTAATAAAAATTAAAACATGTATTATTGCATTGAATTCAAGGATTTTGCAGAAATATGTCATTTTCTCAAGTTTCTTGAGATTTCATCCCAAGATGCTTTTTAAATGATTAAGGAGACTCCGTCTTTTCCGTGCTCTTACTGACTTTTTTTCTCAATTAATCAGTCAAAGAAATCCATATTAAAAGCATTTTTTATTAACAAAACAAGTTTTGATGTATGTTTGCTAAATTATATTTTTGTCTATTAAACTGATTTTTGACATTTAGTAATGAATATTATGTTTAAAAGTTCTTCAATACAATAAAAATCATTTCACTCAATTGTAAAACTTTCGAACCGTAGTGTTGTGATGCCCCATTGACATTTTCAAAATGTACAGTGTGTAGATATCTATAAAACCCAACGGAAATGAAAACGACATATTTAGATGTTTCTCCTGAGAAACAGAGCGGGACATCTCACAAATGTTCTTATGGATTAGATAGCCCAGACGCAAGTGTCTTCTTCATAGTTTTGGAAAAGATCCAAACAACATCTAGAACTGATGAAACATGTTGTGTAATGTTGAGGTTTGTAGAGATCAGATGCAGTCTGTGTCTTCTGGATCTCACACCTCACATCTAAGTCTCAAGGAGCTGCTCTTTCCCACAGACCCCCTACATCCAGTGTCACTTCTCCTGCCTGGAATCCTCTTAGGTGCCAACTCGCACCTCATGGAGGATATATACAAGAGCCTGGTCCACAAGCCACCATTCTAACGCTCAAGAGAGAACATCTCCAGCCATGGATATCTCCAGCTCATCTCTTCAGCTCCAAGACGGCAGTGCCCTCCTGTTTGACTGTGAGAGTCTTCTGGATCAGAGTCATCTAATGTCAGACGCCGGCTACTACAGCGCCAGTCTGTCTCCAACCTCTTCCATCGATTCCTGTGGCTTCTCCCCTCCGGCACAGAAGATCACCAAGAAACCCAAGAAAACCGGAAGGCCCAGTTCGAAATTCCCAGGGGTCAAGCGGGAGAATGCCAGCGAGCGGGAGAAGTTGAGAATGAGGGATCTGACCAAAGCTCTCCATCACCTGAGGAACTACCTGCCTCCGTCTGTGGCTCCGGCTGGAAAGACCTTGACCAAGATCGAGACGCTGCGACTCACTATTCAGTACATCTCCAGTCTGTCTGAACAGCTCGGGTCTGGTGAAGAGGAAGCCGGTCGTGGAGTTTCATCGGAAGAGACTCAGAATGAAGTGCCGAGCATGTTTGTGAACTTCAGTGAAGCGTCTTCAGTCGCTCAACACTTTCAGTCTTGCTGTCTGGTATGTACTTGAATTTTGACCCTTCATTTTTAATTTGCAATGCAGGAATCCTTTAAATAGCCTACATTTTTAAACATATCCCAAATACATCAATGCAAAATGAAAACCTATTAACTCATTATTGTAAAAAGATGGGTTTACAGTAATGTTTGAATTTATTTATTTTAACATGTTTATAATTAACGAGTCATACAAATATAGACATTTTTATTAAAAATGATGTTTCATTCTACAGAACACAAATGAAGATCCTTTCCAGACATTTCAAACTCAAAACTTTTGGATACACCAGCAAGCCAGTTTCTTCCCGGGACAATGTTAATAAAAAACCTCTTACCTCACTTTTATTTTTTGTAAATATGTTTGCACAGCTATTTATATATTTTCTAAGTGTAATAATGATATATATATATTTATATATATGTGTATATTTATGAATGGTCAATTGTCTGGCAAATAAAGCATTGGAAACCGCATCTGCTCCTTCTTCATTCACTTCATTAAAGCGTATTATTTACAACACTCTCAACCGTGTAAACGTCTGAGATATTTAGAAGAATGTTGGTAATCAAACAGTGCCTATGTGCATTGGTTTTGTGTTTGTGAAATAGAAGTCAAAGGACATTGCCATGGTCACCAACACTATTCGAAATATCATCCAAATTAAATTTGGTCAAAAATGACTAAGTCGTTCAAATCCTGTTTAATGCAAATAAAGATATTACGAAGAATGTCAGCACCTTAGGTTTCTGGAGCTTCAAATGTATGAATATTTATAACATTTCAACATAACACAGACATTTATACACATTTCAAACTCGAGGCTGAGTTAATCATGACAGAATATTCTTTTTGGTGGGCGCTTTGCCCAATAAAGTCACTTGAGCAACAAGAAACGTTGTTTTATGTTCAGTCAACATCCTAATGACAGACAGCTGGGTGATGGTCCTAACACACAGTCATTCACACTTATTAGGAAAACCTCCTGCCGTGCTGCATTAATTTGGGCAGGACAGTATACTAACACTCACAGCTGATAGCCTATAATACCCCGTGTGTGTCAACACAGAGCGACGTTAAACCCCGCAGGACTCTTCCTCTTACATTCAGAGTCTGAACTGAATCAAAACCTGACCTGAAGAGACGGCCGAGACAAAATCGAGCCTCGTTTCATTTCAAACCTGTATGAGTGTCATTCATTTGCAGAACACAAAGCAGATATGTTGAAGAATGCCGGTCACACACCATATCCGTTTCTGTCGTATCAAAACAAGACATTTCTCAAAATATCTTCTTTTGTGATCCACAAAAATAAAGGTTTATAGAGATTATAAACTACATAAGGGGAAAATATTAGTCAAATATATACTATTCAATACCTTTAAGAATCCCCAAAAGTGACTTTATATAAAGTTATATATTGTCAGTCACAGCTGTTGTGTGTGTGTGTGTGTGTGTGTGTGTGTGTGTGTGTGTGTGTGT
Source organism: Triplophysa yarkandensis (assembly GCA_033220385.1). Taxonomy (NCBI): domain Eukaryota; kingdom Metazoa; phylum Chordata; class Actinopteri; order Cypriniformes; family Nemacheilidae; genus Triplophysa; species Triplophysa yarkandensis. The sequence continues at coordinate 311,782 of JAWHQN010000154.1, read as the reverse complement.
GTGTGTGTGTGTGTGTGTGTGTGTGTGTGTGTGTGTGTGTGTGTGTGTGTGTGTGTGTGTGTCAATGTGTGTGTGTGTCAATGTGTGTGTGTGTGTGTGTGTGTGTGTGTGTGTGTGTGTGTGTGTGTGTGTCAATGTGTGTCAATGTGTGTCAATGTGTGTCAATGTGTGTGTGTGTGTGTGTGTGTGTGTGTGTGTGTGTGTGTGTGTGTGTGTGTGTGTGTGTGTGTGTGTGTGTGTGTGTGTGTGTGTGTGGGGAGAGTTGTGAGGTGGAAGGTGACAACAGCTGCTGGTGAAGCCTATATTAACAGATCACTTCCTTCCATTTGTGCCGTCTTGTCTGTTTCCTCTGAACCCCGAAAGCAGGAAATAACCGCCATGGAACCCGTGTGACCGTACACTTCCAGAATAGTTCTGTCAAACAAGGTTTCCCTGTTCATTTTGACACTTTTTAAAACCACATCTCTTACCGATGGAGAGAAGAGATAGTGCCACGCTATAATGTTTGTAGAGTCTCGACGAAACGATGACGCTTACGTGAAACGGTTCTGAAAACGTTTATCATAGAATCATTCGAAATGTCTCCTAGAAGGTTTCAATACCAAAGATTGGGAAGCACCTAACACACCAGGGGCTGTTTTAATATTCAGTAATGTTTTTATTGTGTTTTGTTTAACTTCAAAAATATTTAAAAATATAACATATCATTATTACAAAACAAGCCTTCTCACCAACCAGGTCTTGTTTAACCCTGAGAAAATACAAAGAGATCATCTGCCACAATATTGGTTTTGACTCGTTACCAAAGTCATGAATGTCATGAGATTGTGATGCTCTTTTGATGTCTGTGACCTCCAGCTAGTGTGAGAAAGTGTTGTGTTTAACACCTTTGTCCTATGTGTGTGTGTGTGTGTGTGTGTGTGTGTGTGTGTGTGTGTGTGTGTGTGTGTGTGTGTGTGTGTGTGTGTGTGTGTGCGTGCATGTGTGTGTGTGTGTGTGTGTGCGTGCATGTGTGTGTCCCACTCCGCATGTATCTCACTCTCTTTATTTCTCACACATATTATCTAATCCAGTTGAAGTGCGTCTTTACGGTTTGTTTTGGGTGTTCTGCATGTTCTATATATTTTTCAGGTGTTCCTTCACACTTTTCTATAAATAAATGACTCATTTACACATGTGATGTTTTTACAGTTGCCTGTCCATCCCAGAAGCCCACGGAGAATCATGGGAACACTGTGATAGCGTTAACAGTTCTTTTTTATTTTGTCCAATCACAAACCATACAAGAAAAACCAAAGAATCAAAAAGTCAGTGTATCATTATTGGTTTACGTTATAAACATACAATATAAAATGAGATATAAGGATTCTTTTCCACAAAATCTATGAAAGCCACTCAATTGTCCACCTATTCGACCGTATATAAATCTATACTGAACAAATCTATACTACACTATATAGGGTCAGATGTAAAACCTATCGTCTATGGTCGTCTATGTCTTCATTTTTTCTTCAACATTTAAATCGAACAAACTTTTTTACATAAAAAATCTTACCTATCATTTTTCATAATGTCGGCCTTTAACAAACATTCTTACAATATTCGATCTATTGAAAGGCATTAAAGAAAACAGCTGACATAATATGAATTTAGAAACAAAACACATTAAAAATACATTTATGTGTCTATTGTAAGAGAACGATATAACACAGCAAATTAACCAATAAACCACAGTAAAAACTAGCCGATAAGATTAATGTAATAAATAAAATCAATATGCATATAATTAAATTCAGATCCTTGAAATCCAATTAAATCATGTTCCAATTAAAAAGCCAAATTTTAAAGCAATGCACGTTGTTTTATTTTAATCTGGAACATTTTAAGAAACTTTTTTAAGAAATAAAAAGAAATAAAACCATACTATATGACATGATATCACCTTTGAGATCCCTGACGTGAAGAGTTTGTTTGCTTCATTGAAGGATGAGCTCTCGGGTCTCGGGTAGTTTAAACGCCAGCAGTCCTCCGCAAACCAATGCTGAGAAAGACATGATGATGGGGACGATCTTGGTGATGCTGACGAACTTGCCGAAGATAAATGTGCTGATGATGGCCGCCAGTTTGGAGATGCCGTTCAGCACGCCGAAGGCTGTGGCCCTGAAGACAGAAACGAGCAGAATTACAGCCGCCAGATCCGTTCATTGCTAATGCATTATGGATGAAATGTATGGGTTCTATGTACAGAAGATGTTTTACCTTTTGGATGCTGGATAGAGCTCCACTGTGATCACGTCGATGCCATTCCACGCGGATGCACAGGCTGCGAAAAAGAGACACTGAAACATGATGATTGAACCTTGATTGAAGCACAGGAAGAGAAAGAATGTACAGCCAGCAGAGACCAGCATAGAGACCCCTGAAAACACAAACACGAAATTAAACGGGATCGGAATATAACCAGGTTAAAACATAACACTGAAAGTCAATATGAGCCCATTTTATTGGACCACAGCCGCAGCCTCGTCGTTTCGAACCTGTGTTACATACTTTCTTCTGCCGAACACAAAAGAAGATATTTGGAAGAATGTCAGGCACCAAACAGCACCAACACTCATTTATTTTTATTATTGACCATTGCACTTTAATGTGGGCTAGACAGTCATACAGGTTTGTAATAACAAAAGGATGATTAAATGATAACTACCATCATTTTTGAGTATTTTCTTATTCATCAGTAAAGTTTAAATAATAGATATTTTAATTCTAAATATTGTTTTATATACTTTTATTAAATAAAAGGTCAAATTGAATTTTAAAATAATTAAATGAATGAAATACGTCTTGGTTAATACTTATTTGAAGGGCAGGTTTTTTATGATTGGAAAGTTCCCATAATTTAAAATAGATTTATTATATTTATTAATATTTACTAAATCAATTTTTATAAAATCTTTAAAAACTTTTTTCAGTGGAAAATATTAAAATATTAAACACAGTTCGGTTCTAGGAAATTTGCAAATATATTTTAATTTTACAAATATATATATATTTGTTATATACACCAACATTTTTGTGAATTCTAATAGAAACATCTGAAGTTTTTACTTACATGAAAACAAAATTAAATGGTATTTTTAGTTCATTTTACATCTTTAAAATGTATTTTTATGGTGTTAATGGTTTCACGTCAAACGCAGATTTTTTTGGATCAAACAACAAGTTTAAGAACTTCAAAGGTTTTCTAATAATATGCATTTAATATCACTTTAATATTTTACTCTCCTTCGAATGATTTCTTTGCTGATTCATGTTTTAAACCCCTTACTGTGCTGTGTTCTGATTGGTCAGATAGTCCGATGGGCTGTGATTCGTCTACCATGTGAAGAGCGAGTCACAAATGTTGTATGCATGTAGTTAAATGGTAGTTGGTCATACGTAACTAAAGACACAAACCAGCCACTGAACTAAAATTAGACAAACACCGAAAATAATTTGAACGTAACCACTCACCTATAATTTTAATTCGGCCTATTTTATCCATCAATAGACCGGCTATGATGTTTCCTGGCAACACGGACAAACTGCCGAGGAAACTGACCAAATAGATCAAGACGTCATTTTCTTCCTGGAAGTTTAGATGGCAGCCTTTTTTAGGGTGCAAAAACGTCGTGTTTTCCAGCTTACAATCAATGAACTTTGAATCTTTCCACAGGTCTGTAAAATATCACGCAGGAAAACACTTTGATTTAAATAATTATCAGACAAAAAGCTTAAAATGGTAAAAAAAGGCCTGGAGTGAGTACCTGTGTTGTAGAAGACTGTGTTTTTAAGCGTACAGTTCTCAAAAAAGGTTTCTGTGGATTTGATATCTTCAAAATAACAGTTCTCAAAGAGAGAATCCTCGAACTTCACATTTTTGATTTCTATGTTGACAAACCTGCATGTTATGAACATTTCTTCATCAATCATTCTTCTCCTATTATTATAAAGAGAAATATAAGATGAATGAATGGATGCGGTACCTGTCGTGGATATACTCGCCCTCTTTGTGGACCTGATTCTGCAGAGTAAAGTTGAAATGAAATCGTTCCACTTTCTCGCGATGAAAGATCTTGACGTTCGACTCATATTCCTCGAAGTGAAGGTACTTGATTTGGTCAGGAAACCAAACTCCGAGTCCATTGTAGCTGCATGATGAAAGGTGATGCATTAGGTAAAATTCTTCTGTAAATTGAGAGCTCAATGGCAGGAGAAAGCTTAATGTCAAGAGTTTCTCACCTGAAGGACATGGTGAACCACACGATGGCAATGAATAAGCCATGGAGTCTGAGATGTGGAGACGCCAGAGACATCATGTTCTTCATGACCTTCGGTGCACAATAGAAACAATCAAAACCTTTCAATCTTTCATCTAAGATTGCCATCTTATACTCATCTGTCGAATGTTAAAAGTCCCTTTTAAAGTCATAGACTTAGTCATAGACACTAGATAATTCAAGTTGCTTCAAATCTGTTTTTTGTTTGGCTTAACACAGGGAAAGATATTTGGATAAATGCTGGCGACCAAACAGGTTTTGGACCCAATCGACTACAGGGTTAGGAAATATATAAAAACCTAAGCAATCCACAACATATTTAAATTTTGTGTTTAACAAAATATGGCAAAATTCCTTCCTTGGCAGTCGATAGATCACAAGAATGGTTTGGTTATAAACATTTGTCCAAATATATTATGCTGTGTTCAGAAAAAATATTTTTACATAGATTTGCAGGACCTGAAACTCAAACAACACAAAAAGACAACAGATTTATCATCAATTAGAGTCAGCCCTTCTCTATTTGTCGTGTTATTCAAATACATTTTCAAATTTTAATTTACAGCATTAAAAAAATTAAGCATTACCATATCCATGATTCTGAAATTCCCCAACATCAAACTATATTTACTGTATTTTTTAAAGGAAATTGTAGCTTTCCTTGTAGGATTCGTCAGTGTTTTGCTATATATATATATTTATAAAGCTTAAGTGCCACCAAAAAAATGAAAACAACATTTATTTATTTATTTTCATTTAAAAAAAATGTGCACCTCATTGAATTACATTTCAAATTGCATAGCAAGATATTTCTGTTAAATTAACTTCCAAAAATTAAATTGACAGTTTTTTTCTGTGTTCAGATATCTTCTCCTGTTGTAAACATCATGATCAGTGATACGTCATAAGTCATTAGTAATACGACTTTATAACCCCGTGTAAAGAAGAATGTAAAAACTGTGTAAAACACCTGTTTCACCAGAGTCATGTGTCTGACCATGAATCTCTGGAACGCAGTGCCAGTTTCACTCTGGATCTCAATGAACTCATCATCTTGATTGTGAGGTGTCTTGATTTGAGAGACCTAAAAGACAAGAATATCACTTTATCAGATGAACAACATTAAAACATTTCCATGTTCTAAAACTCACGCCATCTACATTTACATTTACATTTAGTCATTTAGCAGATCTAACTACACGACGCTCCATCGTTCTCTTTGACAATGTAGTACTCCACTGTACCCTTAAAGAAAACATTTTTAGTAATAATCAAGGTGTAGTGGGAGATTTTAAAAAGGATCTAATGATAAAAAATCGAAATATTATACAGTAGTTATAAGTTATATCGGAACTGTTATGTCCAAAATTTCTGATAACTGTCGGCCTAATCTGGAGCATTTTTTTAGACGTCGTCAGCGGAGAGCGGGAATGGGAATCGGGAAAGTAATCCTTAAGGCGATAATGGCTCTGTGCGAAGCGTTATTGTTTTACTTCGGTGTGAGTTTTATCTATCTTTATACACAACGCATCCAATTACACGTAACCCAATGTTCCTACTGTAACTCTTAACTGCTCACCAAAAAAGTGTTTCCTAAAGACATTATTTCCTTCAGTAAAGCAGCAAAAATATAACATCATATTTGTCCTCTGACAGTCTCCGTAGTGTTTCGACAGACAAGGTTAAGCGGACTGAGACATTGATTGCGATCTGTTACTTCATCGCTGGATGAGTTTTCACAAACTAGGTCTTTAAGAAGTAATATTATGGAATATTTTTACAGGATCTTTCTAAACAGTGAGATGCCCGAAATAAGTACTTGAAAGACTCTCTCTGGTTCTCCCTTCGCCCTCCAGTTGGTGTCATGGACTTGTCTGAGGATCATCCAGGCCTCGTCGTGTCTTGCATTCTAAAAAACATCAAAATAATTCAAAAGACGAAACACTTTTGCATTGCATTCAGGGGTCAGTAGACGTTATTCACGATTGAAACTATCATCAATACCTCCAGAAGATACCGAGGACTCTCTGGCATAAACACAAGGCCGGCAAGGGCGGCCACAGACGGGAGGAAGCAAACCAGCACGAACACCCTCCAGCTGTGAAACTGAAACTCGGTCCCCATACTGAATCCCCAACCTACGGTACAACAACAGCGCCCATCAACCTCGTAATTCTCCCTCTTAACCCTAAAAGCAAAAACTGTGGTTTTATTCCCATACCATAATGTGGGATGATGCCCCAGGCGGTGAAGGAAGCATACAGGCCTCCCAGCATCCAGAACAGACAGAGCCAGCTGAGATGTTCTCCTCTCTTATCCATCTGCAGGAACTCAGAGAAGTACGTGTACACCACGGGAATGGACCCACCAATCCTATAGGATGTAATGAGAGAGCTCTCTGATTTCTGCTTGTTAACCTGCTGATGCCCATGCTTTAACATCTTACCCGATTCCCGAACACAGTCGGAAGAAGATGAAGAAGCCGTAGCCCTGGGCGAAGCAGGACAGGAAGGAGAAGATGCTGTTGATGGTCAGAGCGTAAAGCAAACACTGTCGACGTCCCAGTTTATCAGCCAGACCGCCCCACACCACAGCGCCAACCATCATGCCCACGTACACTATTAAACCTGAGAGGTAATAAACAATGTTGCAAAATTTTATGACGGATCAAATCTTACAAAATAATCATGATAGTTTGTCCAAATGAAGATAAAATCATTCAATAATTTAATTTGCTTTAGTCAACTGCCACATTACAAACTGATCAATAAAGAGTTGCGTAAACTTAAAAGTTTCGGGAGCTAGGTATCGTTTCCCAAAGTTTTATCATGAGACACACACTTATTATTACTAATATTTATTTCAAAATGTATTTCTGTAATTTTTGTTATGATTTATTCCCTTCAAACTGAAATTCCAAAGATTTCCAAAATAACTACTGATTACAAGGGTATTTCCACTTTAGAAATGTATCATTTAAAGTTTTTATTTTATTAATTCATTTATTTTGTTCCTTGTGTCATTTAATGCAGTAGAAATAATACATCATTTCTATAAATGTCAAACATTATTTTCATTGTTAAATATGTTATTTGCCATGTGGCAACGTGCCCCGGTGCCACCCTCTCAACTCTCTTTCGTGCTCTCTTGTCTTCTTCACGGCTCTTTCGGTCATACAAACACACACTCACGTACAAACAGCTTTTAGAGACTGGGATGAGAGATTATCCGGCACGTGTCAGGGATTGTGGATTACACAACTAATTCAAACTTTTCCTGCTTGTATCTCACTATGTGGCACGCGACACAACACAAGCTGTTTCAGGGTTCCCCGTGTTCTGTCATTCTTTCTTTGAGTCCTATGTGTTTGTATAAGGGTAAAGCGTGGTGCTGGCAAAGCTGAGATGTGTTTGATTTCCATTGATATCAACAAATAACAAAGAGAAAAATGTAAGTCGGGCACTCTTCACTCACCCAGCATGCCCTTATCCGCATTGGAGAGGCACATGTCCTTCTCAGCGCTGGGCAGTGCGAAACTCACTACGAAGCACTCCACACCATCAGACATGAGAGCCAGACCCAGAACCGTGAAGAGGGTCCACTGAAATCGCCCATGACCGCAGTCTTCCATGATGGTCTCGTATTGATCCGCCAACGTCTCCTCTTCGGTTTCGGCCGCCATCCTGGCCTTCATTCTCGCTTCCCTCCGGGCGGCTCTCCGGGCCTCCTTGATCTCATCCGGATGCGGTATGCCCTGGTATTCACCTTCGTACATCTGATCGTCTTCGTCATTCCCCTCGGTGACATCGCTGGCAGCATCTTCGTCCTGAGGCGGGTAGTCTGTCTGATAAGGGTATCCATCATCTCCTCCTTCTCCATACGTGGGGTGGGATTCTCCCTGCTGGTTAATGTTGTTCTGGTAGGGGTCGTTCATTTTGGGGATATGTTATGTTCTTGCAGCTGAAATTATTTAAATTTCCTGAGTTTTACTTGCTGAAACGGCTCAATGCAGAGCGTTTAAAACTCTGAATTGCACTTGTTTAGGATAAGGCCTTGACATTGAGTTCAGTTGGCTTTATACAAGGTCACATGATACATCTGCGTGAACAGAAAGATAAGAAATAAGAAGAGAAATGAACACATTTTATATTTTGGAATAATATATATTCTAAAGATCTTTTTAAGGCATGGTTTTACTGGACTAAACATAAATAACGTTGATCACACATATGCTAGGAAACCCATTGTCTTCAATATTTTTAGTTTGTGAAACTTTGATGAAAAAACCAACCACTTAAGAGTTGAAAAGAAAATCTACATTGAGCTGATGGTATTCAGTCGAGCATACACATTTATTACAATGGAATAAACGTACGAAATGGAAATTACGATCTATCGTGCTGATCTGGGTCTACATTTACAAAATAAAAACACCCAAAATTAGTGAATGGTGACTTTACAAAAGAACTTTGAAAATATTACAAGATCCCCTTTGACCTGATATTTTTATTTATTCAAATGCTCCGCCGTTCTTACTCTTTTACCAAAGCGTCAAACATATTCAGATGCAGAGGATTAGGGGATTATTATAGGATTTTTTTTAATGGCGGTGAATTTTTATTTATTTATTATTGTAAACTGTAGTCAAATTCCGAGATTCTGCTTTGAACATTTCATTATTAACAGTAATATTCCAGCAACGGAAAGCCCTTAAATCTTTTTGTGTTAAGTAAAATAATGTGTTTTATGTCATCTCCCTCTAACTTGTACATTTACAGTCTATTGCTGTTATTTGACAATATACCAGACATCAAAAACATGAAAATGATGTTAAATCAACATATAAATAAATTACACTTCAATTTCTATTACATTCATCAAACTACTATGAATGAACAACTGTACTAGTATATCTACATGCAACGTCCGTGTCTGGTGTTTAATATGATGGAACATTTTCCTATAGCTAATCCTATGTTATGAATCTGTTTTTTTTTATTGTACAGACAATATTCCCATTCATTAAACAAAATTATAATCTCCAATAAATGTACAGGGATAATGCTTCTCTGTTATACATTTCTGTATTCAAGACCCGCTAAAATAAACCATACAGCACAACTTCACAATAGCAAGACATTACAAATGAAAGCTGAGATTTAATCCTGCTTAAAACCATTTTAAATTATATTCCACTTCGTGATGAACAGATTAAACTTGGTGTGTGATAAATGTCTTACTATGAAGTAAGAATATTAATGTCGACAGTTTTTAATAAGATTTATAAGATGTACATTACGCCCACAGTAATTTGCGTTGGAATAAGCATGAATGCACAAATGATGTTGAAAATATACCAGATTATTTATATAAAATACAGTAAAAATCTATGGTAAAATATATATTATAAACCAAAGAAAATTATGTTTAAAAAGCATTGCAGTATTTTGCTATTTTTGCTATATATATTATATATTATATTCTGCTTCAAATTCATTAAAGTCATGCCGTTAAAAAGAGATTACAGAGCAAACGGCTCTACGTTCCCTCGATGTCCTGTCTAAACCTGGTCATCATGATCTGATGCTTACAGATGGCCATTATATAACTTCAGACTCACTGTGGCAATAAAGTCAAAAGACGAACCATAAGAAAGAGCTTTCATCGAGATTATTGCTGTCTGGATTATCTTCAGCCAATTGTTATTTGCATGACATAGAAAACCTGATGAAGTTATTAGTATAGATATTAAAACGTCATCAACTTTTTAAGCATGAATTATTATAAAGGTCGAACAAAAAGTGACTTCCGGTCAGGTGACATCATGTCCAGATATGGTAGACGGGCCATAAGGTGTGGGCGTTTCCATTGTGACATCACGAGGAGGAGATGACAGCCGTGGAGGGTAACACTGAAGGGCACGTTCACCTGTAAAACTGCCTTAAAGCCAGATGTCTATCACAAAGACGTTTTAGAGATATATATATATATACATTTCATTTTTCGTTGATACTCAATCAAAAGTAATATTAGAAATAATCATTTTTCAGAATTCTCACTGTTCTTTTGACGACCAGACTGAGCAAAATCATGAACGGCTTTGCGAATCAATAGACAATCTGTTGTTTATCCTTCAATGGAACATCTCATGGCTCGAGGTAGACACAAGACATTTCACATCAATATAAATCTGTGATATTTCCTGTAATCATTTATTATATCATAATTTATAATAATTCAATCCGGTGCCATGTTCATCGAACCTCATTATCACAAAGCAAATACAACAAATAGACTTACCAGAATTATCCGTATTCCATATAAATGATGATGTTATGAAAACATCAAATGAGAAGAAGTTCAACGGAGGCAGAGAGAGTTAGAATGTGTCCATGTCACCTCAACAGGAGGCTGTCGGACAGAGCAGGGGATTATGGGTCGACCTCATGATCACCGTTCATCCTGACCACAATCTCCCTACGCTTCATGCTTCCAAACCGAATGGTCGCGTCCACATTCAGGACGTTATGGTGTGTGTCTGGTGGGGTGAGGGGGGCAGAGGGATGCCCGTGTTATCAATAACATTAAAGTTCATGTGCCACTCTGTACCCATGCAGAACAACAAAATTATTCTTCGTATTGTTCCTCAACCATAGTGATATTGACAAGGTATGACACGAATCAAACTCCTTATATTGCTCAGATCGAAATGTCTTTCATGCATTTAGCATGGCCTGTAAGGGGACAGTATAATAGAGACAGGGAGGAAAGCTGTCTAATCCCACATCCAGTAATTCTGCGGTAAAGAGGATTAGCTCCACCCCCAGCAGAACTATTGGATATATATAGATCACGTATATTCCCTGGGTCTGCTCCACCCCTTCCCTTTCCTCTCCCATCATTTCATCAACATTAATTCAATGACCACTGTGGGATATTCTTTATTTTGACAAGTCCTATTCAAGCGTTCTTTAACTTTGCATCTGCAGGTCAACTCTCAGGAGAGTGTTGAAAGACTGTAAGGTTAAAGGTTTGGGAAGGGGAATAAAGTCACATGGGTAAAATGGTCCTCATTATTTAAAAAACACTTCTTATAGTGTCTGTTAGTATAATAAACTTTATGACATCTTATTATTTATTTCTTAAAAATGCTTTTGATCAATGACTTTGACCGAATAATAAAGAAAGAACAGACAATAGGAGCGCAGAAGAGACTCCTTTAAGATTCCTTGAAAGCATCTCAGGGTGAGATCTACAGAAGCTGCTTGAGGAAACGCCAAGAAAACATTCTGCACATTCATCGAAGATGATAGAACATAACGTGATGTTTCTTTTGCGTGTAATTACTTATTTCATAAGTGTGGTTAGCCTGTTATTATTTTAAACCATAAAAATGATAAATGCAAAAGTCATTAAGTCCCAAAATTGTATTGCTGTTGTAAAGCTTCAGAAGAAAGTCTTTTGAGGGATTATCACAGTAAAGTATCAACCGATATTAGAGAGAAAGTCTATTAGGTACTTATTACTAATGTTATAACAATTATTCTGAACAACAAGTAATCTGTAATCTCTGGTTGTCAATAATTTAAGTGGTCCAGATTTTACTGAAAATCATCGCAGCCCTTTTATAATATATTTTAAATAGTGTTTTACGAAAATAAATACAATAGAATTTAATTTGTAAAAGGGATTGGGTTGGTATTTATAGGAAATAATGGTCTGTAAAGTTTTTATTTATGGGGTGTTATGTGGCATATGGAAATTCAGAGGAAATTTTAATTTTTTTCATTTAAATTCTATTTCTAAACAGTTCAAACTGTATAAAGAAACTTAGCAATGGTTTGATGAAATACAGCTAAGTTCATATTTATACTAGACTGAAATAATGTTTACTCTGTGTAGATTTAAATGATTGGGGTTCAAATTGAAGTGGGGCATCACTTACATCAAAATGTTATTCTGGACATACATATTTGTGTCTGTTTTGTTTTAAAGGGGCAGATTAATATGAGTGTAATATATTGAGAGAATAAAGGTGGAAAGAAAAATAAAGCAGCATAATCACAAACGACTTCCCCGTTTAAACCCGTAAAGCTGATTGGAGGGAAACAATGCTGTGACAGACAGGCCTGCTTAAAGTGAAAAATCTACTGTGTAGTTGTTCCAAATCTGTGTAAGTACATAGAGAAAGATATTTGGATAAATGCTTGTAACGAAAAAGTTCTTGAATTCCCTACTATAGTAGAAAATGTATTACGGTTATCAAAATGAACCCCAAACTTTTTGCTATCCTACAATTTTTCAAAATATCTTATTTTGTGTTTAACAGAGCAAAAACTATGATGTAATGTTCCCCCTATGAAAGTCAATGGAGTCATATAACTTTTTGGCTACATGCATTTTTACAAAAATCTTCTTTGTGTTAATCAAAACTAAGGTATTTATAAAAATACCAAACAAATATATATTTTATTTAAATAATGCCGAATTTCTATTCTTGGGGGAATTACCACTTTATTATATTAATTGTGAAAAAAAGAGAAAGAATATCGGCATCGTGTGTTTGATTGTTGAATGACAATACCTTAAAATCCTCTGGCTGGATCACAATGAATGAACATTCATCATGGGTCAAACGTTGGGACACTCGAGTAAAATGTTTCCAGTTCTTTAAAAAGAAAACTTTTGAGTTGATGACATATTATTATACGTAATTATGTTCAAAGACAAATATAGTTTTTACAAGCATACCTTTATTTTCATGATAGAACGCAATGTAAATGTAATACGATTATATTTGAAATGAATGACTTTGGCTGAATACTGAAGAAATAACAGCCAAAGAGCTCATTTAAAATTAATTAAAAAAACATCTCAGGGTTAGACCTTAAGAAACGGCTGGAGAAAATGACAAGAAAACATTTCCTACCATTCACTAATGACCAAAATGATTGTATTCATTTTTCTAGTTATAACAGAAAAATTTCCCTTTGTTTTATTACATTACTTTATCTTTAATCGTTAATCGTTACTATAAAATGTGAAAAATGATAAATGTAAAGCTGAATAAGTGTCGCAAAATTTAAAATAACCAGTGTGCACTGAATAGGTTTGCACTGATTTTTTTATAAATATTAAGAAAATATTTTTTTCTTGTTCAGAACACTCTCGGATGATTTAAAATCTTACCACACATGTACATTCATGCATTCAGGAGATGCTTTATCTGAAATGCTTAATCTCAATTGCTAATATATATTTAAAATACAAACTTAAATCGATTTAAATACCACCTGACCTATACTGTAATTCTCATTCATTCTCATTTATGCAAATGCTTGACCTTTGGCCTAGCTGGCCACAGTCTGACCGTTCCTCCTCCGGCACGTCCTTCAGCGTACAAAACAGCGTTTGTGATGGCACAAAGTTTGCGATGTACTTCATTGTGCCATGCTTGTCTCCCTTCTCTCTTCGCTGGCTGTCTGGAGCGATGAGGCATTGAAATTCAGGCCGCGATTTCCCTCCTCCAGCCTCCACAAATGGGTTGAAGTGCAGCTCGGCGTGACACATGAGCCGGTCCCTTATTTATCTAACACCGGCACACTGCCGGGCCACAGAGGGCTGGTCCGAGCTTTTCTGGAGACACATCATGAACAACAGCATTCAAAGAACAATTCACAGGGTCGTGTTTCAGACGACAAGTGACGGTTCACCCAGAAATAAAACTTCAGTCATCTTCTTTTGTCTTCTGTCGAAGGTCATGGGTGTCTAGGGTATTTACATTTACATATAGGCATTTAGCAGACGCTTTCATCCAAAGCGTGGAGACGGTGAAGCAGTGAAACGCAGAGATAACAAAAGGTGAACGCGGGCTCAAATGAGTTTACTAAGACACACGAGACAAGATCAAACCTGTCAATTTAGTAAGCACGTGACTTTATAAAACTATACGCTTTTACTTAAATAAAGCCAAATGAATAAATGTAAATGTAAATGTAAAACCAAGGCCTCTTTAGTTTGGACTCACTAATGCATTCACACTATTCAACGCTGTCAACAATTATACATCCATTACAATTATGAAAACAGACAATAAAAACTGCAAGATTTATGTTTAACATAAAAAAAATTCGCTTAAATGTTTTCTTGTCATTTTCTCAAGCAACTTCATTTAAGTCAAAGTCATCCATATCATTCAATGAAATATATTTTTTTATTATAAAAGAACAGGTATTTTAGTTCATTAAACTCATTTGAGAATTGTTATATACTTTCAGATTCATTTAAATAAAAATAAAGAACATTTAATTTAAGAGTCCCCAAACTTTTGAGCTGCAGATTAAAGTGTGACCGACAGAGGGAGACAAACTAACATTAAAACAGCCAATAACTAATCTCAAAACTTATAAAAAGATATTATTATATTTGTTTATGCAAATTAAACGTCTGCAATAAGTAACAAATTAAAATAATTATATTTTACCTTTAGATTGCTGATCTCATCCTCTCAATATCTACCAGTGCATTGCTTTTATAATAATGAAAAGCAGGTTCATACAAAGAAATAAATTATTCAATTGTTATTATTTTTTTACACTTTACATAATTCATAAAGTGTTTAATTCACATTTTCAGATGAGATTCAGCCATGTGACATTCGTTACTTTTCTCAGCGCTTAGATCAACGGACCAATCACAGCCGATCGAGAGGATTCAAGAGGACATTTTCTGTTATAAATCGGTTATTATCATTTAATCTGATTCTTAAATATGTAAAAAGTTATAAAAATCAACAGATCGCAATGATTGTCCATTTTAAACAGAAATATAGTTAAAAATGTGATATTTGTGTTTCTCTGAGCGCCCTCTAGAGGACATCATCTCTCACTGCAGATAAAATTATTATAAACATATAAACTTTCATTTAAACTTTATCTTCCAAAGCTTCCAGATCTTTATTTTTTGGTTATAAAGTTTTTATTTAGTTTATTTTTCATGGAATAGATGTAAATGTGGATATTAACTTAAATATTAAACAGGTGCATAACTTTATTAAAAACTTTATATTCTATACAGAACATTATTACACTTTTAAAATTTACTTTTATCTGGCAAGCTTCATACTTTATTTATTGATTTATTTTACATTATTAATGTTAGAAAATATGTTTCTTTATTGACCATATTATATCTGCTATGATTTTTCTCTGTACAATTTAATTAAAATATAATAATACAATTTAAAACATTTTCATTTTTTATTGTTTTTCAAAAAATTTGCTGGTTTTGAGTAAGACCGTTTAATTTTATTAATGTGAAATTGAAAGATACATTAAAAATATATTTACAGTGGTTTAGTGAATATAAAAAGAATAAAAAGTAGCAACTTTATAAAATATCTTAAAAATATCAAAAATATATTTTCAGTGAAAAAAATTAAAATGATTAAGAAAAAATCTAACAGTGAATTTCTCTAAAATTAACAAATATTTATCATGTTTTTTTAAGTGTATTTATTGTATAATGGTATATTTTAGTGTATATTATATACACCAGTGTTATGAATTATAACAGAAAGATTTGAGTTATTCCATAGCTTATGTCAGCTTATTGTTTCATGTAAATATAAAAGTTATTCCTTATCAAATGCTTGATAATTAAAGAATATAAATATGTCAGTCAGCTGTATAACACCGTTTAATGCCTCTATAATAAACCATTCCATTTTATCCCAAACAACTTATATCTCGAAAGCTTAAGCTAAAATTTCCACCCCTTTTAGAAATGCATCATCTTATAAAGAAACGTTACATATTTAATGGGAATAATGCAATAACCCCCAATGCATAAGAACACACACCAAATATTTGCTAAGTGTTGGAATCGTTCATTTTCATAACTCGTTATGTTCGTTGTCTACAGTCAACGGGTTCCACACTTTTTAAACAGGATGTCACCAAAAGGTGAATAATGTCCCCCAAAATGATGACGGATCCTCCAGGGAATAAAACAGTCACAGCAGCGGGACCAAACCGAGACCACGTCAGGGTTTCCCCGCAGAAGATAGGAGAACGTGAACTCAACAGATCGGGCCTTTGTTACTCAAGAGCTCTTGGAAACGGACACCTGAGCCACAGTCTCTTACCTCCCCCATCGGTGACATCACACACCTCTTATGGGCTGCCAAACACAAAGCCGTATTTAACTTGCATTAACCTAACCTGTCTTGCCCTGGAGATGTGTGAGGATTCAGGTACGCTCTGTTGGGATGTTTTCCTGCAGTACACAGATGTAAGGGAGCTATGAGCCCGGCTGGAGGTGTTTGAAGTTCTCAAGGTAAGCTCATATGATCCAGAGGGTTTGGGTAGGATTGGAAGGGAAACGTGGGTGGAAGAACACATTTGCTTGTTCTCATAATGCATACGAGATTTGATAAGGATTTGTTTCTGTTGATCATGAAGAAGAAGAAGAAACAGGTTTAGGCCTTTGAAGTATCGATGGCATGTTGTCAAATGAAAGGAAAGTGCTGCGTTGCACTTTTCGTCTAATTTTGACATTTGACATTTTATGAAGGGACAATGGATACATAGTTAAGCATGTTAATGGATCTTTTTTTTCTTTGTTGATGTGTATTTTGCACAATCCAATGTGTAAAGAATGATATAAATTAAACAACAAAAGCTCGTCTTAGAAGCACAGTAAAGTATATTTTGGTACTTAAATGAACTGGGTAAAAATATAATAAGTAGTAGCATTCAATTAAATGAAAGATAATATACTACATCATGCAATTCCAGTAAATAATCTCAAATATAAGAAAAATATACTATATTCAAAAAACCTAAATAAAATAAACCATGATTATATAAAAAGATTTATTATAATATCACTAGACAGATTATGTTTTTGACAGTGATAGATTTGATGAAAGTACAGGAGCACTTTCTTATGTTTTTAGGGAGTTATTTCTTCCTCTTGGTTGAGCAATAAAAATGTCTCTTAAAATGTACCTCCCTCTGTTTGAACACTTGTCCAATATTTAAAAAGCACACAGTCTTATACGTTGACTGAATACACTGAGCAATACTGGCGCCCGGTTACCGACATGTTTCAAAATATCTGTTATGCAAATCAAAGAAAGTCATACCGGTTCAAGTTGTCCTAGATCAAAAAAGTCATTTTTGTGGTTAACTGTGGATTTAAATGAGCAATGCATGTTTTTATCAACAGAGTCACGTCATCAGCCTTTAATTTCCTAAGGATGAATATTATTGGGGACCTACTGTCTTAAAGGTTGTTGGAAGTTGGTTGGAAAGTTGTTTTTGAATGGTAGGTTGGCACGGTGTACCGGTGCCATCACCAACTCCCCATTATAGTTTTGTGTACTTTAGTATTATTACAGTAAAGATTACTCACAATTTCTAAACATGCAAATGTTTTAAATATTCAACGTAAGATTTAATGTTTTGTTATGGCTAATATTACCAAATAGAATTAATATATAAATAATAATGCACAGTATAATGCAGTTTACTATTGCCAAAACAGAATATTTCTTAGTTTTGATAAAATGTGGTTTATTATTTTCATTTCCTGAAAGAAATAGA
Organism: Triplophysa yarkandensis; assembly: GCA_033220385.1. Classification (NCBI taxonomy): domain Eukaryota; kingdom Metazoa; phylum Chordata; class Actinopteri; order Cypriniformes; family Nemacheilidae; genus Triplophysa; species Triplophysa yarkandensis. The sequence continues at coordinate 293,856 of JAWHQN010000154.1, read as the reverse complement.
GTCGACTCTGAATCACACAGAACCAATTTGTCAAAAGATAATAAAATTGACGATTATTTTAAGAGGCAAAATGTTGGACACCAAAACAATAACCCTTTAATACTGTTACTTTACCCTGGTTCACAAACTTAATTTACACGGTAAATTTCTAATAATTAAAATTAGATTTTTTACTTTTTGAACTGTTATTTAGTGGAATTTGTTGCTGGTTTCAATGTGTTGCATTAAAGTCGCTTTAGTGTCCCGGCTGTTGATTTTAGGATGTTGCCGGGTGTCTCGGATGCAAATATCAATGGTATCCACATCTGAAACTGTAATGTCAACACAACATCGACGTTTAAAATCATGTCCACAGTAGTTTCACAATTCTTTTGACAAATAAAAATATGGATCAAGGGTATTCACTGTATACATAAATATTTCCCGATGTAACACATCTTATCACTTTCAACAGTTCTTTTTTTAATGCAGCTATGGAGATGATCATTCATTTAAGGGACTGTGTAGTCAAACCTTCTTCTCCACCTTGGTCACTCATTCGAGCAAGAGTAACACAATCCTCTCGAGAACCATCAGCAAACAGACATGAAGTCACACTCGCTTTTGCACACGTGACCATTCTGCTGGAAGTATCCACGCATCTTGCAAACGTGTGCTGTCAAGATCAGATGTCAGTAAAAGGACCGGGATTTGATTTCACTATTCAATGTCTCTGTTCCATGTGCTTGAGGAACACAACAACAACATGCTTGCATGCTGTGACTGTACTGACGCACCAACAGTACTCCTATAATACTACATCTACTCTGTCGTCATTGACCTTTGACCCTTATGTACGTTGACTTGACACTTGCCTTGAGAATTTTGTATAATTAATGGTTTTTTAAAGAATATAGTTTAAAGTGATAGTCCATTTGAAAAGATCAATTCTGTCACCGTTTACTCACCTTTGAGTTGTTGAAAATTCGTCTACATTTTTTTGGTCTGATGACCCAGAAAAAGATAGTTGAAAGAATGCTTGTAACCAACCAGTTCTCCCATTGAGTACCATTGACTGCCATAGTAGTACAATTATTTTGTTCTTCGGATCACAAAATGAGGTATTTTGAAAAATGTAGGTCAACAAAAAGTAATTCACTCTTTACTTAGGAAGGAATACATGTCCTTTCCCATAACGTACCGCTAAGGCTTTTCATTCACAGTCCCAACACACTTATTCGACTTTGAGACTGGTTAAACTAGATTTATTTTGCTACCCAAAAATGAAAACATCTCTTATGTACTTCCCTACTTATTACCCTTTATAAATTTCTTATGGAAAACACAAAATAATATGTTCTGAAAAAGTGATGCAGTGGCACC
>JAWHQN010000154.1:283792-291994 GCA_033220385.1 Triplophysa yarkandensis | reverse complement strand
TACGTATGCAGTGCAGAAGCAGCACAGAACCTTTTTTCTTTCACACAGGACGCGTTTGTAGTCCGTTCCGGATCCGCGGCTGTTTACTACGAGCACAGCATTTATTTGATATTTGGATTTAAAATCCAAACATTCTTTTCAGCATTGTGATCCTCTTTTACCACAGTACAGTAATGCAATTGAGATATTCAATTTAAACTGAATAAATATTATAAAAATGTATTATTCAATGCACCGGACTTCTATAATTGTAAATTAAGTTGCTGAAGGAAGGTACAACACATTTAAACAAAGCAGAGATATACCTTTTTTTCTTACTGAAATTGGGCTATCACAAATATATTTGAGCAGGAACAGTCGGCTCTCGGGCCTTTCTCTTGCATTAAATCTTTATTAAACGCAGTCCCTTGAAGAACTTTTTTATGTTGCCGTGTTTACTTATAAGTGCATTTTTCCTTGTTTTAAACCTTGTCAAAAGCCACGTATTTACTGTAGGACACAGGAGACTTACTTCTATGCATATATGCTATGATCACTACATTCCCGTGTCTATCCATGTTCATTTTTACAGCGAACAATGCGCTGAATGGATGAAATTGCAAGGCCGCAAATAAATTGTGGGGATTGGTTGAATTGGCGTAATTGCAACATTGTGAGTTTCTGGAGGGACTGAGAGAACATTACCACCATTGTAGGGAAATAGTAAGAGGTCATCAGAGCTTGAAAAAGGTGAGAGGTTCTACCACCAGTCATCACGGGCGACGGCCTTCTAATCTCTGCCAGAGAGACAGCTGCTCTATTGTGAACTGCTCTGGGAGGTAGTGCACTACGGAGGCCACACGCTGCCATAGGGAGGTTAATACGTGGAGATAACCACATGGTCACACCAAAAGGGAAGAGCTCATGGGAGAATAGTGTGCTAGCTAACCAGTATGGGAGCGCCACTGATTTGCCTGGCGGGGACTCATGAGTGAGAAAATACATCATCGGGACCAACCCTGAGGGGAAGTCATTGATTGTTTGTGCTGCCTCGTTCCCTCTTTTGTCATGACCCTTGAGCCAGGTTGTGACACCATGCATGGAGCATTAGCTAAAAAAGGGTTCGCCTGAATAGGGGAACACTCCGATGTCCAGCTTGGTAGACAGGGCCTACGCACTGCCCGTTACCAGGGAGATGGATAGGGTGCTTGTACTCGCTTGAAGGGGAAGCTGGGAGGCTAAAGACTGAAGACGTACAGACTCACCTGAAAAAGGGAGACGGCGCCTTTGCAGGCGTACGCCGGTCTGTCGCTGGTCTTACTTTCCGCAAGACTCACGCTGACACCGGCTCCACCCTCAGGTTGTAGAACCCTGCAAAGGTGTTGGGCGCTAGGGCATCCATACCGAGGGTGCCCCCTGTCAGGGAGCAGCAAAGCGGGCAGTGAGAGTTATCCGCCGATGCAAACAGGTCTATTTCGGCCTGTCCGAACTGCTCCCATATGAGTTAAACAACCCAAGGGCACACAGGTTTTTTATCACCTGCTGACCCTAGAGGAGGAGGCGTCGGGTGATATCCGTTCCGAACCCACCCCACCTTGGTGGTTGATGTGTGCCACAGCGGATGTGTTGCTGGATTTGGAAGGAGATGTGGGGAGTTTATGTTATTATTGTGGGAGAGTTGTTGTTAATCTGTGGTAATGTGTTGTTAGTCTGTGTTATTATTGAGGGAGGTGTGGGGAGTTTGTGTTATTATTGTGGGAGAGTTGTTGTTAATCTGTGGTAATGTGTTGTTAGTCTGTGTTATTATTGAGGGAGGTGTGGGGAGTTTGTGTTATACTTGAGGTAAGGGATGTGTTTGTGTTATTTTTAAGGGATAGGTGTCTTGAGTTTGTGTTGTTATTATTAGAGAGGGTCCAATGTGGGACGAGCCGCTAGACTTCTCCAGGCTGATGGAGGTCAAATCGTTCACGTCCTCTCTTCAGACGGTAGATCCAGCGGCGGGCGCTCATCTTCCTCTTTGTCTTCCTCTTTATGCTGATTGTGCACTGCTTCTGGATTCTGCTGGCCCGTACCGCAGCATGCCCTTCTCCACGTGGGCTGAAGATCTGGACGGTCTTGAGAAGGGACAGTTTGACAGTATACTGGCTATTATTTGTGTATTTTGTGCTAAATCTAATAAACATGCACATGAGTATCTTGACCGCAGCTCAGCTTATACAACCGACTGTGTCCAGATACACAAAGAGTTGTTGAGACATGAGTGTAAATCTTACAGGGTAGCCCTCTTTTATATCACAATGATTTCCCCCCAAAATACAAAAATAAACACAAAAACCACCGCCAATGAATTCTGACTGTTTATGAAAAATCACAAACTAAACACTAAACCCGAGAAAAAAAAGCTGATGGAGGAAGTGAATATAGAACTGAAAACAGATGTTTGCCTGGATTGGCGCATTTCTCAAATCATTTTTAAAAAGGTTCATATCCTAAAAGCTAAAGTCCGTAACTTATCTATTCAACATGATGCTGTATATGGCATGAACCATGCTTGACCACTGATATATATTCTTCCTATTAAACATCCCATTAAAGTGTTGAGAGAGTTTAAAGAGAATAACTGACATCAGACTCTTACACTCAATGTGTAGTAACTGCTGGCTACCTTTGAAGGGCAGTGTTGTAAAGCAAACCAATGAACATTAATGTTTGATATGAAAGTACATGTAATATATGTAATGTACATGTTATATGTGTAATGTACATGTTATATGTGTAATGTACATGTACATGTGTAATGTATAATGTACATGTTATATATGTAATGTACATGTTATATATGAATGTACATGTTATATATGTAATGTACATGTTATATATGTAATGTACATGTTATATATGTAATGTACATGTTATATATGTAATGTACATGTTATATGTGTAATGTACATGTTATATGTGTAATGTACATGTTATATGTGTAATGTACATGTTATATGTGTAATGTACATGTTATATATGTAATGTACATGTTATATATGAATGTACATGTTATATATGTAATGTACATGTTATATATGTAATGTACATGTTATATGTGTAATGTACATGTTATATGTGTAATGTACATGTTATATATGTAATGTACATGTTATATGTGTAATGTACATGTTATATGTGTAATGTACATGTTATATGTGTAATGTACATGTTATATGTGTAATGTACATGTTATATGTGTAATGTACATGTACATGTGTAATGTATAATGTACATGTTATATATGTAATGTACATGTTATATATGAATGTACATGTTATATATGTAATGTACATGTTATATATGTAATGTACATGTTATATATGTAATGTACATGTTATATATGTAATGTACATGTTATATGTGTAATGTACATGTTATATGTGTAATGTACATGTTATATGTGTAATGTACATGTTATATGTGTAATGTACATGTTATATGTGTAATGTACATGTACATGTGTAATGTATAATGTACATGTTATATATGTAATGTACATGTTATATATGAATGTACATGTTATATATGTAATGTACATGTTATATATGTAATGTACATGTTATATATGTAATGTACATGTTATATATGTAATGTACATGTTATATGTGTAATGTACATGTTATATGTGTAATGTACATGTTATATGTGTAATGTACATGTTATATGTGTAATGTACATGTTATATATGTAATGTACATGTTATATATGAATGTACATGTTATATATGTAATGTACATGTTATATATGTAATGTACATGTTATATGTGTAATGTACATGTTATATATGTAATGTACATGTTATATATGTAATGTACATGTTATATATGAATGTACATGTTATATATGTAATGTACATGTTATATGTGTAATGTACATGTTATATATGTAATGTACATGTTATATATGTAATGTACATGTTATATGTGTAATGTACATGTTATATGTGTAATGTACATGTTATATGTGTAATGTACATGTTATATATGTAATGTACATGTTATATATGTAATGTACATGTTATATGTGTAATGTACATGTTATATATGTAATGTACATGTTATATATGTAATGTACATGTTATATGTGTAATGTACATGTTATATATGTAATGTACATGTTATATGTGTAATGTACATGTTATATATGTAATGTACATGTTATATGTGTAATGTACATGTTATATATGTAATGTACATGTTATATATGTAATGTACATGTTATATGTGTAATGTACATGTTATATATGTAATGTACATGTTATATATGTAATGTACATGTTATATGTGTAATGTACATGTTATATGTGTAATGTACATGTTATATATGTAATGTACATGTTATATATGTAATGTACATGTTATATATGAATGTACATGTTATATATGTAATGTACATGTTATATATGTAATGTACATGTTATATGTGTAATGTACATGTTATATATGTAATGTACATGTTATATGTGTAATGTACATGTTATATGTGTAATGTACATGTTATATGTGTAATGTACATGTTATATGTGTAATGTACATGTTATATATGTAATGTACATGTTATATATGTAATGTACATGTTATATGTGTAATGTACATGTTATATATGTAATGTACATGTTATATATGTAATGTACATGTTATATATGTAATGTACATGTTATATGTGTAATGTACATGTTATATGTGTAATGTACATGTTATATATGTAATGTACATGTTATATATGAATGTACATGTTATATATGTAATGTACATGTTATATATGTAATGTACATGTTATATGTGTAATGTACATGTTATATGTGTAATGTACATGTTATATATGTAATGTACATGTTATATGTGTAATGTACATGTTATATATGTAATGTACATGTTATATATGTAATGTACATGTTATATGTGTAATGTACATGTTATATATGTAATGTACATGTTATATATGTAATGTACATGTTATATGTGTAATGTACATGTTATATGTGTAATGTACATGTTATATATGTAATGTACATGTTATATATGTAATGTACATGTTATATATGAATGTACATGTTATATATGTAATGTACATGTTATATATGTAATGTACATGTTATATGTGTAATGTACATGTTATATATGTAATGTACATGTTATATGTGTAATGTACATGTTATATGTGTAATGTACATGTTATATGTGTAATGTACATGTTATATGTGTAATGTACATGTTATATATGTAATGTACATGTTATATATGTAATGTACATGTTATATGTGTAATGTACATGTTATATATGTAATGTACATGTTATATATGTAATGTACATGTTATATATGTAATGTACATGTTATATGTGTAATGTACATGTTATATGTGTAATGTACATGTTATATATGTAATGTACATGTTATATATGAATGTACATGTTATATATGTAATGTACATGTTATATATGTAATGTACATGTTATATGTGTAATGTACATGTTATATATGTAATGTACATGTTATATATGAATGTACATGTTATATATGAATGTACATGTTATATATGTAATGTACATGTTATATGTGTAATGTACATGTTATATATGTAATGTACATGTTATATGTGTAATGTACATGTTATATGTGTAATATACATGTTATATGTGTAATGTACATGTTATATATGTAATGTACATGTTATATGTGTAATGTACATGTTATATGTGTAATGTACATGTTATATATGTAATGTACATGTTATATATGTAATGTACATGTTATATGTGTAATGTACATGTTATATGTGTAATGTACATGTTATATATGTAATGTACATGTTATATATGTAATGTACATGTTATATATGTAATGTACATGTTATATGTGTAATGTACATGTTATATGTGTAATGTACATGTTATATGTGTAATGTACATGTTATATATGTAATGTACATGTTATATGTGTAATGTACATGTTATATGTGTAATGTACATGTTATATATGTAATGTACATGTTATATGTGTAATGTACATGTTATATATGTAATGTACATGTTATATATGAATGTACATGTTATATATGTAATGTACATGTTATATGTGTAATGTACATGTTATATGTGTAATGTACATGTTATATATGTAATGTACATGTTATATATGTAATGTACATGTTATATATGTAATGTACATGTTATATATGTAATGTACATGTTATATATGTAATGTACATGTTATATGTGTAATGTACATGTTATATATGTAATGTACATGTTATATGTGTAATGTACATGTTATATGTGTAATGTACATGTTATATGTGTAATGTACATGTTATATGTGTAATGTACATGTTATATATGTAATGTACATGTTATATATGTAATGTACATGTTATATGTGTAATGTACATGTTATATATGTAATGTACATGTTATATATGTAATGTACATGTTATATATGTAATGTACATGTTATATGTGTAATGTACATGTTATATGTGTAATGTACATGTTATATATGTAATGTACATGTTATATATGAATGTACATGTTATATATGTAATGTACATGTTATATATGTAATGTACATGTTATATGTGTAATGTACATGTTATATATGTAATGTACATGTTATATATGAATGTACATGTTATATATGAATGTACATGTTATATATGTAATGTACATGTTATATGTGTAATGTACATGTTATATATGTAATGTACATGTTATATGTGTAATGTACATGTTATATGTGTAATATACATGTTATATGTGTAATGTACATGTTATATATGTAATGTACATGTTATATGTGTAATGTACATGTTATATGTGTAATGTACATGTTATATATGTAATGTACATGTTATATATGTAATGTACATGTTATATGTGTAATGTACATGTTATATGTGTAATGTACATGTTATATATGTAATGTACATGTTATATATGTAATGTACATGTTATATATGTAATGTACATGTTATATGTGTAATGTACATGTTATATGTGTAATGTACATGTTATATGTGTAATGTACATGTTATATATGTAATGTACATGTTATATGTGTAATGTACATGTTATATGTGTAATGTACATGTTATATATGTAATGTACATGTTATATGTGTAATGTACATGTTATATATGTAATGTACATGTTATATATGAATGTACATGTTATATATGTAATGTACATGTTATATGTGTAATGTACATGTTATATGTGTAATGTACATGTTATATATGTAATGTACATGTTATATATGTAATGTACATGTTATATATGTAATGTACATGTTATATGTGTAATGTACATGTTATATATGAAAGTACATGTTATATATGTAATGTACATGTTATATATGTAATGTACATGTTATATGTGTAATGTACATGTTATATATGTAATGTACATGTTATATATGTAATGTACATGTTATATATGTAATGTACATGTTATATGTGTAATGTACATGTTATATGTGTAATGTACATGTTATATGTGTAATGTACATGTTATATATGTAATGTACATGTTATATGTGTAATGTACATGTTATATGTGTAATGTACATGTTATATATGTAATGTACATGTTATATGTGTAATGTACATGTTATATATGTAATGTACATGTTATATGTGTAATGTACATGTTATATGTGTAATGTACATGTTATATATGTAATGTACATGTTATATGTGTAATGTACATGTTATATATGTAATGTACATGTTATATGTGTAATGTACATGTTATATATGTAATGTACATGTTATATGTGTAATGTACATGTTATATATGTAATGTAATGTACATGTTATATATGTAATGTACATGTTATATGTGTAATGTACATGTTATATGTGTAATGTACATGTTATATATGTAATGTACATGTTATATATGTAATGTACATGTTATATGTGTAATGTACATGTTATATGTGTAATGTACATGTTATATATGTAATGTACATGTTATATATGTAATGTACATGTTATATATGTAATGTACATGTTATATGTGTAATGTACATGTTATATGTGTAATGTACATGTTATATGTGTAATGTACATGTTATATATGTAATGTACATGTTATATGTGTAATGTACATGTTATATGTGTAATGTACATGTTATATATGTAATGTACATGTTATATGTGTAATGTACATGTTATATATGTA
>JAWHQN010000154.1:176292-278792 GCA_033220385.1 Triplophysa yarkandensis | reverse complement strand
TATAATTTATTATATTAAATTTCATATATTTAATTTCTTATATTTAATTTCTTATATTTAATTTCTTATATTTAATTTCTTATAGTTAATTTCTTATATTTAATTTATTATATTTAATTTCTTATATTTAATTTCTTATATTTAATTAATTATATTTAATTTATTATATTTAATTTATTATATATAATTTATTATATTAAATTTCATATATTTAATTTCTTATATTTAATTTCTTATATTTAATTTCTTATATTTAATTAATTATATTTAATTTATTATATTTAATTTATTATATTTAATTTATTATATTTAATTTCTTATAGTTAATTTCTTATATTTAATTAATTATATTTAATTTATTATATTTAATTTATTATATTTAATTTATTATATTTAATTTATTATATTTAATTAAATTAGAGAGAAACTCACTGGAGATTATTTGACTGACAGTTCTCCTCATCCTCAGCGAGATCTCGTCACATGACGTCATCTCGCGAGATCTCCGAGCATCGCTGCAGTGACTGCGCGTCTATAAAGAGGAGAGAAGCGCGGAGTCCAACCCAGACCTGTCGAGACCCGGTCACTAAACCCGTCGAGTCCCGGTCACTAAACCCGTCGAGTCCCGGTCACTAAACCCGTCGAGACCCGGTCACTAAACCCGTCGAGTCCCGGTCACTAAACCCGTCGAGTCCCGGTCACTAAACCCGTCGAGTCCCGGTCTCTGAACCCTTCGAGACCCGGTCTCTGAACCCTTCGAGACCCGGTCTCTGAACACATCGGGTCCCGGTCTCTGAACCCGTCGAGACCCGGTCTCTGAACCCGTCGGGTCCCGGTCTCGGAGCGCGTGACGTCTCGTGAGGAGTTGCGTTCGCGCGGATTCCTCATTTGCATACGCATGTGTCGTCAGAGGGTTTCTGTGTTCCTGTGACGTCACGTCGTGACTTTTCTTCGTTTCGCGGCTTTTTCCTCCAGTCGTCCACATGTCTTCTTCTCCTCCTCCTCCGTGCGCGAGCCTCGCCGAACCGGAAGCGCCGACCTCCGGCGGACCGACCCCCAGTCTGAGTCGCTTTCAGGTGGACCTGGTGTCGGAGTCCGGCGGTGACGGTCAGGGTCCCCCGGGAGCCCCGGAGTCCGCCGCCGGGGGAGAGGAAGCGAAAGGCCGGTTCCGGGTGGTGAACTTCGCGGCCTCGAGCCCAGAAGCTGTTCCGGCAGATAGCGCGCAGAATGGCGACAGCGTGATGAGTGACGGCAGTCTCCATTCGTCCACAGGAGGACAACAGCACCATCACTACGACACGCACACGAACACTTATTACCTCAGAACCTTTGGACACAACACCATCGACGCGGTGCCCAACATCGACTTCTACCGACACACAGCAGCGCCACTGGGGGAGAAACTCATCAGACCCACCCTGTCCGAACTACACGATGAGCTGGACAAGGTACCAGCACACCCCACACTACTCATTACTAGTACTCTACACTAGTACTCTACACTACTCACCTGTACTAGTACTCTACACTACTCACCTGTACTAGTACCCCACACTACTCATTACTAGTACTCTACACTACTAACCTATACTAGTACTCTACACTACTCACCTGTACTAGTACTCTACACTACTCACCTGTACTAGTACTCTACACTACTCACCTGTACTAGTACTCTACACTACTCACCTGTACTAGTACTCTACACTACTCATTACTAGTACTCTACACTACTAACCTATACTAGTACTCTACACTACTCACCTGTACTAGTACTCATTACTAGTACTCTACACTACTAACCTTTACTAGTACTCTACTCACCTGTACTAGTACTCTACATTATTAACCTGTACTAGTACTCATTACTAGTACTCTACACTACTCACCTGTACTAGTACTCATTACTAGTACTCTACACTACTAACCTTTACTAGTACTCTACTCACCTGTACTAGTACTCTACATTATTAACCTGTACTAGTACTCATTACTAGTACTCTACACTACTCACCTGTACTAGTACTCATTACTAGTACTCTACTCTACTCACCTGTACTAGTACTCTACACTGCTCACCTGTACTAGTACTCATTACGAGTACTCTACACTACTAACCTTTACTAGTACTCTACTCACCTGTACTAGTACTCTACATTATTAACCTATACTAGTACTCATTACTAGTACTCTACACTACTAACCTTTACTAGTACTCTACTCACCTGTACTCTACACTACTAACCTTTACTAGTACTCTACTCACCTGTACTCTACACTACTAACCTGTACTAGTACTCTACTCACCTGTACTCTACACTACTAACCTGTACTAGACACAACTCACCTGTACTAGTACTCTACTCACCTGTACTCTACACTACTAACCTGTACTAGACACTACTCACCTGTACTAGACACTACTAACCTGTACTAGTACTCTACACTACTCACCTATACTAGTACTCCACACTACTCACCTGTACTGGACACTACTCACCTATACTAGTACTCTACTAACCTGTACTAGACACTACTCAACTGTACTAGACACTACTCACCTGTACTAGACACTACTCACCTATACTAGACACTAGTAACCTGTACTAGACACTACTCACCTGTACTGGACACTACTCACCTATACTAGTACTCTACTAACCTGTACTAGACACTACTCACCTGTACTAGACACTACTAACCTGTACCAGCACTCTACACTACTCACCTGTACCAGCACTCTACACTACTAACCTTTACTAGTACTCATTACTAGTACTCCATACTACTAACCTTTACTAGACACTACTAACCTTTACTAGACACTACTAACCTTTACTAGACACTACTCACCTGTACTAGACACTACTCACCTGTACTAGACACTACTCACCTATACTAGTACTCTACACTACTCACCTTTACTAGTACTCATTACTAGTACTCCATACTACTAACCTTTACTAGACACTACTCACCTGTACTAGACACTACTCACCTGTACTAGACACTACTCACCTGTACTAGACACTACTAACCTGTACTAGACACTACTAACCTGTACTAGACACTACTCACCTGTACTAGACACTACTCACCTGTACTAGACACTACTCACCTGTACTAGACACTACTCACCTGTACTAGACACTACTCACCTGTACTAGTACTCCACACTACTAACCTATACTAGTACTCTACACTACTAACCTATACTAGTACTCTACACTACTAACCTGTACTAGTACTCATTACTAGTAACCTGTACTAGTACTCGACACTACTAACCTGTACTAGTACTCGACACTACTAACCTGTACTAGTACTCGACACTACTAACCTGTACTAGTACTAGACACTAGTAACTTATCATACTAGCTCAACATGGCACAGCTGACATACGTGTGCTGATGTCATACTTGATTACTGTGCTGATGTCATACTTGATCACTGTGCTGATGTCATACTTGATCACTGTGCTGATGTCATACTTGATCACTGTGCTGATGTCATACTTGATCACTGTGCTGATGTCATACTTGATCACTGTGCTGATGTCATACTTGATCACTGTGCTGATGTCATACTTGATCACTGTGCTGATGTCATACTTGATCACTGTGCTGATGTCATACTTGATCACTGTGCTGATGTCATACTTGATCACTGTGCTGATGTCATACTTGATCACTGTGCTGATGTCATACTTGATCACTGTGCTGATGTCATACTTGATCACTGTGCTGATGTCATACTTGATCACTGTGCTGATGTCATACTTGATCACTGTGCTGATGTCATACTTGATCACTGTGCTGATGTCATACTTGATCACTGTGCTGATGTCATACTTGATCACGTGTCATATTTATATAGCCGGTACTGACACTCAATGAGCTAAAATGAGTTTCATAATGTCAGGATGATGCGATAACATGCTGCAGATGTTATGAATGTGTAAAGTGGTGTGATGTAAGAAGTTTGTGATCTGGTGCAGATGTTATGAATGTGTAAAGTGGTGTGATGATAGGAGTTTGTGATCTGGTGCAGATGTTATGAATGTGTGAAGTGATGTGATGATAGGAGTTTGTGATCTGGTGCAGATGTTATGAATGTGTAAAGTGATGTGATGTTAGGAGTTTGTGATCTGGTGCAGATGTTATGAATGTGTAAAGTGGTGTGATGTAAGAAGTTTGTGATCTGGTGAAGATGTTATGAATGTGTAAAGTGGTGTGATGTAAGAAGTTTGTGATCTGGTGCAGATGTTATGAATGTGTAAAGTGGTGTGATGATAGGAGTTTGTGATCTGGTGCAGATGTTATGAATGTGTAAAGTGATGTGATGTAAGGAGTTTGTGATCTGGTGCAGATGTTATGAATGTATAAAGTGGTGTGATGTAAGAAGTTTGTGATCTGGTGCAGATGTTATGAATGTGTAAAGTGATGTGATGTAAGAAGTTTGTGATCTGGTGCAGATGTTATGAATGTGTAAAGTGATGTGATGATAGGAGTTTGTGATCTGGTGCAGATGTTATGAATGTATAAAGTGGTGTGATGTAAGAAGTTTGTGATCTGGTGCAGATGTTATGAATGTGTAAAGTGGTGTGATGTAAGGAGTTTGTGATCTGGTGCAGATGTTATGAATGTGTAAAGTAATGTGATGATAGGAGTTTGTGATCTGGTGCAGATGTTATGAATGTGTAAAGTGGTGTGATGATAGGAGATTGTGATCTGGTGAAGATGTTATGAATGTGTAAAGTGGTGTGATGTAAGGAGATTGTGATCTGGTGCAGATGTTATGAATGTGTAAAGTGGTGTGATAGGAGATTGTGATCTGGTGAAGATGTTATGAATGTGTAAAGTGGTGTGATGATAGGAGTTTGTGATCTGGTGCAGATGTTATGAATGTGTAAAGTGGTGTGATGATAGGAGTTTGTGATCTGGTGCAGATGTTATGAATGTGTAAAGTGATGTGATGTAAGGAGTTTGTGATCTGGTGCAGATGTTATGAATGTATAAAGTGGTGTGATGTAAGAAGTTTGTGATCTGGTGCAGATGTTATGAATGTGTAAAGTGATGTGATGTAAGAAGTTTGTGATCTGGTGCAGATGTTATGAATGTGTAAAGTGATGTGATGATAGGAGTTTGTGATCTGGTGCAGATGTTATGAATGTATAAAGTGGTGTGATGTAAGAAGTTTGTGATCTGGTGCAGATGTTATGAATGTGTAAAGTGGTGTGATGTAAGGAGTTTGTGATCTGGTGCAGATGTTATGAATGTGTAAAGTAATGTGATGATAGGAGTTTGTGATCTGGTGCAGATGTTATGAATGTGTAAAGTGGTGTGATGATAGGAGATTGTGATCTGGTGAAGATGTTATGAATGTGTAAAGTGGTGTGATGTAAGGAGTTTGTGATCTGGTGCAGATGTTATGAATGTGTAAAGTGATGTGATGATAGGAGTTTGTGATCTGGTGCAGATGTTATGAATGTGTAAAGTGATGTGATGATAGGAGTTTGTGATCTGGTGCAGATGTTATGAATGTATAAAGTGATGTGATGTAAGGAGTTTGTGATCTGGTGCAGATGTTATGAATGTGTAAAGTGGTGTGATGTAAGGAGATTGTGATCTGGTGCAGATGTTATGAATGTGTAAAGTGATGTGATGTAAGGAGATTGTGATCTGGTGCAGATGTTATGAATGTGTAAAGTGATGTGATGTAAGGAGTTTGTGATCTGGTGCAGATGTTATGAATGTGTAAAGTGATGTGGTGATAGGAGTTTGTGATCTGGTGCAGATGTTATGAATGTGTAAAGTGATGTGATGATAGGAGTTTGTGATCTGGTGCAGATGTTATGAATGTGTAAAGTGGTGTGATAGGAGTTTGTGATCTGGTGCAGATGTTATGAATGTGTAAAGTGATGTGATGATAGGAGTTTGTGATCTGGTGCAGATGTTATGAATGTGTAAAGTGGTGTGATGATAGGAGATTGTGATCTGGTGAAGATGTTATGAATGTGTAAAGTGGTGTGATGTAAGGAGTTTGTGATCTGGTGCAGATGTTATGAATGTGTAAAGTGATGTGATGTAAGGAGTTTGTGATCTGGTGCAGATGTTATGAATGTGTAAAGTGGTGTGATGTAAGGAGATTGTGATCTGGTGCAGATGTTAGGAATGTGTAAAGTGGTGTGATGTAAGGAGATTGTGATCTGGTGCAGATGTTATGAATGTGTAAAGTGATGTGATGTAAGGAGTTTGTGATCTGGTGCAGATGTTATGAATGTGTAAAGTGATGTGATGATAGGAGTTTGTGATCTGGTGCAGATGTTATGAATGTGTAAAGTGGTGTGATGATAGGAGTTTGTGATCTGGTGCAGATGTTATGAATGTATAAAGTGGTGTGATGTAAGGAGATTGTGATCTGGTGCAGATGTTATGAATGTATAAAGTGGTGTGATGTAAGGAGATTGTGATCTGTTGCAGATGTTATGAATGTGTAAAGTGATGTGATGTAAGGAGTTTGTGATCTGTTGCAGATGTTATGAATGTGTAAAGTGGTGTGATGTAAGGAGATTGTTATCTGGTGCAGATGTTATGAATGTGTAAAGTGATGTGATGATAGGAGATTGTGATCTGGTGCAGATGTTATGAATGTGTAAAGTGGTGTGATGTTAGGAGTTTGTGATCTGGTGCAGATGTTATGAATGTGTAAAGTGATGTGATGATAGGAGTTTGTGATCTGGTGCAGATGTTATGAATGTGTAAAGTGATGTGATGATAGGAGTTTGTGATCTGGTGCAGATGTTATGAATGTGTAAAGTGATGTGATGATAGGAGTTTGTGATCTGGTGCAGATGTTATGAATGTATAAAGTGATGTGATGTAAGAAGTTTTTGATCTGGTGCAGATGTTATGAATGTGTAAAGTGGTGTGATGATAGGAGTTTGTGATCTGGTGCAGATGTTATGAATGAATAAAGTGGTGTGATGTAAGGAGATTGTGATCTGGTGCAGATGTTATGAATGTATAAAGTGGTGTGATGTAAGGAGATTGTGATCTGTTGCAGATGTTATGAATGTGTAAAGTGATGTGATGTAAGGAGTTTGTGATCTGTTGCAGATGTTATGAATGTGTAAAGTGGTGTGATGTAAGGAGATTGTTATCTGGTGCAGATGTTATGAATGTGTAAAGTGATGTGATGATAGGAGATTGTGATCTGGTGCAGATGTTATGAATGTGTAAAGTGGTGTGATGTTAGGAGTTTGTGATCTGGTGCAGATGTTATGAATGTGTAAAGTGATGTGATGATAGGAGATTGTGATCTGGTGCAGATGTTATGAATGTGTAAAGTGATGTGATGATAGGAGATTGTTATCTGGTGCAGATGTTATGAATGCGTAAAGTGATGTGATGATAGGAGATTGTGATCTTGTGCAGATGTTATGAATGCGTAAAGTGGTGTGATGATAGGAGTTTGTGATCTGGTGCAGATGTTATGAATGTGTAAAGTGATGTGATGATAGGAGATTGTGATCTGGTGCAGATGTTATGAATGTGTAAAGTGGTGTGATGTTAGGAGTTTGTGATCTGGTGCAGATGTTATGAATGTGTAAAGTGGTGTGATGATAGGAGTTTGTGATCTGGTGCAGATGTTATGAATGTGTGAAGTGATGTGATGATAGGAGTTTGTGATCTGGTGCAGATGTTATGAATGTGTAAAGTGATGTGATGATAGGAGTTTGTGATCTGGTGCAGATGTTATGAATGTGTAAAGTGATGTGATGATAGGAGTTTGTGATCTGGTGCAGATGTTATGAATGTGTAAAGTGATGTGATGATAGGAGTTTGTGATCTGGTGCAGATGTTATGAATGTGTAAAGTGATGTGATGTAAGGAGTTTGTGATCTGGTGCAGATGTTATGAATGTATATAGTGATGTGATGTAAGAAGATTGTGATGCAGATGTCATGAATTTGAAAGTTATGTGTTATGTGAAAACACTTAAACTTATCATTGAACTTGTCACTGGTAAGTTTTATGAAAAATGTGTTCGTCCGCTGTATTGACATCCTTACAGAAGTGCAAGGAGTAGATGTCCGTTTATACACAGCAGCCATTGTCCTGATTGGAGCTGAACTGGGATCAGTTTTAGCCAGAGGCATGTGACGACACCGGTTATTATGTCTTGGCACTTTTTAGAGTTAAGTTCATTTGTAAGAAACTTTGGTGCCAGGTTAAAGAAAAGCTTCTTTGTGACGGGTTATGACGCACTGAGGGATTAACAGTAATTTCCACTCATTATATCTGAACACACGAGCCAAAGCCAGAGTGTTTCATATAAACACACAGTGCATTATGACGTCTGGACATAATGACATCTGTCTTGTGTAGCTCACTTTATCTGATAACAAAACACACAAATCTGAGATTTAATCTCATTTACATTTCAATGTATCATTTAAGGACTGCAAAAATAAGGGGAAAAAATTTGGGATTACAATTATGGGTGAAACAATTAGATATTTGTCAAAAGCCATAATTCCAAGTTTTGTGCTCATTTCGGTGTATTTTGTGCTCATTTTCGGTGGTAAATGCATCTGTGTATCAGCAATTGTAGCATTTCTTAAGGAATGTGTCCTTAAGATATTTGTTTTGGATTTAGTTTTTTTTAATTTAACAAAATATCTCCCATATCTATTTATTTACATTACATTTACTACATTTATTTATGTTTAGAATTTACGCTGTAGGTCTCTGAAAGATAAACATTTAAACTTAAATGTAAAGTCATTAATCGTCAATAATAATCACAATTACAAAATCACAGTGATTAAAAGACAATTATGATTTGTCAATCATTCCATCCTAATTGAATGGTCAGACACTTTTATCCCAAGCGACTCACAATTATTATGCAGAGATCATCTATCAGTGTAGAGTAAACCGAGGTAAGATGTCTTACTCAAGAACACTTCAGTTATTGTCTTCTGACACTTAGATTCAAACAACAACCTTCTGCTTACAAGTATAGCTCTCTAACCACCAAACCACAATTGAAAATTCATTGCTGTTGTAATTGTTGTCAGGATATTACAAACAAAGTAATTTCAAAAGACTTTACAAGCTCACAATAAGTTCTTTGACTTGCGTTGTTTGTTTAGCAGTTTTGATAGAACCCGTCCGTCATGTTTCATCTGTCTGTGGATGTGATGCTTTATAAACGGAAGATCACATGAATGATATCTGTCAGCAGACCGTGTGTTTGTGTAATTACTTAATTAATAAAGTGACACTATAAAAAGTGTTTTCTGGAAGCTTTGTGAGTTATTTTAGATCAGTGTCAGAGAAGTTGTGTTGTGAGAGTTTGTATGCTGTTGTCACGCTTGGGGATCGAAGCTCTTTTTTCCTATTAAAGTTCCAGAGGGGAAGCTACTATAATCCATGACTGAATGGAAAATGAGTTGGAATCTGTTGAAACAGATATTGATGTGTGTGTTATTCCACTAGAGCAGTTTGTATCTATGTAGGCTTCTTCTGACAACATTCATCGAGTGATTCTACATGAAGCATTAAAGATTGAAACCAGTGAGATGAGAAACCATTCTTATTTTGCTTAAACTATGCTTTATACTGACCTTTTTTCAATATTCATTTGGTGTTAATATATTAGTTAGGGATTAGGTTGTGAAACGCGGTTTCTGTGATTCAAAGGGATAAATTATCAAAGAATGTATATGTATATATATATATATATATATAATTGTTTGCTGTGCAGCCAGTGTTTATTCACTATTTGTTTACTTGTGCCTGTATCACGTTTCAATATTAGAATGCTTTTTGTTATAAATGGTTAAACAATTTGTCGAAAAACTAATGGTACATAATCGCCAAATTCCTCAATTTCAGCCGTCTATTTGTGCTTATTTTTTGCATTTCAGCGGTATGTTTAAGTAGTAAATATATTGGTAAATCAGAGATTGGAAAATTGATAAGTTGACATGTGTTTAGATATTGGAAAATTTTTGTCATAATTGTTGCAGCCCTAGTTGCGGCTATAATAAACCGACCCACTTCCATAAATACTCCTGGTCCAAGATAAATGCATTTTATTTTACATTTCAGAAAATCGCAGTGCTCATTCTGTTGTTTATCATTTAATCATTTAAGTGTAACTGTACTCTGTTCCTGTGAGTCATACTCTTGATTGAAGGAGTGTTTTCATTCATTTATACTGATATTGTAGTGCAGGTACACACACGTGTTGATCAGATGAACTCGACTTTTTGACTAGTGTGAACCTGTCCTTTACCCCCACAGAACACTTAAGTCATGTGAATCAAACCTCACAACAGGTGTGTCTCGCACTAAAACCTTACATTTGAGTCTAATTGTCTCTCTCTCTGTGCGTGCGTGCGTGTGTGTGTGTGTGTGTGTGTGTGTGCGTGCGTGTGATTGACTGGACTGATCATGGTGATGTATCAGATGTTTATTACGATGTCCAGATGTCACTGTGTGTTTCAGCTGTTCCCTCGACACCTCTTCTGTGTCTGAACACCATAGCGACGGCCGTCTCTTGAGGACACACACAATGTCTGAGCTCCAGGTGTGTGTGTGTGCGTGCGTGCGTGCGTGCGTGTGTGTGCGTGCGTGTGTGTGTGTGTGAGTGCGTGTGTGTGTGTGTGTTTGCAGGGGTCATTGTACTGTAATACAATAAGTACAATGAAACGCTGTGTTTTCCTGCAGTTGTCGAGTTAATTCAAACACAACACATCTGATTGACACATTTTTCTAACTTTTACAAGGGTCACAGGGTCCCAACATTTTTTAGGGGGAATAACTTTTGACACAATCCTCTAAATGAATCATCTTTATTATTTTAAACATCCACAGACTTTGATGTATAACCTGTATATTTCTAGTTGGTTTTGTCAATACAATAATTCAGTATTTGCCATGTTGTCCCCCAAGAACTATACAAAACACAAAATAAATGCTCTTCTCAAAAGTGACATCCAGAATTGTTAACTATGTTGTTATTCAGCCTCAGACTAATCTCAGGGATTTTTTTAATTGCTTTAAACTTCGATGTAGCTACAAGACTTGATTTATTATTTAAAATATAAAAATATAAACTATGAAACATGCTCAGACTCGGTCTCTATTTTCAAAAAACACCTAAAAACTCAACTTTTCCAGCTACATCTAACTCACTAACTCACTTCTTTTCTACTCACTCTATCAAAAAAAAAAAAATCTTATCTTTTGTAACTTCTCTCTCTGTGTAACTTTTGTAACTTCTCTCTCTGTGTAACTCGGTAACATTGTTGTTGCACTTGTTCACCTATTGTTGTATCGGCTATTTACCGCTTCATTGTCTCCTCGACTATTGTAAGTCGCTTTGGATAAAAGCGTCTGCTAAATGACTAAATGTAAATGTAAATTTTATTATTTTTTAAAATATGGGTTATTAAGATCACTAGAGGTGAAATGATTCCTTGAGTAACTCGATTACAATAAATGATAAAGGCAATTTTTCTGCCTTGAAGCCTCTTTTAATTATTTTAAGGCATACGTCTCGTTTTCTCCCCAATGATTTTGTAGGTATGAAACAATGTGCTTACTTCACCCACAAAGCAGAAGGAAATGCAAGAAAAGACTTGGAGGAGTTTTGGTATGAGGGTGCGGACTAGTGCCGGCTACAAAATTGAGAGGACTGATAACAATGGTAACGAGCAGAGAGAAGAAACAAACAGGATAACACCACAAAAGAGCCCATCGTCTGGCTTCTAAACAAGAAATGATAGGAAAATACTTCTATTTAGTTTTCTATTAGTTTATGCACACCAGGGCTGCAGCAGCTAAGACACTGTTCAAATTTCTGCCACGCCACAGAGCGCCATCTGAATATTTTTAAATCATAAAACATCATATTTGTCTCCAATCATAATTCTTACTTGATTCCAGGATACCACTGCCACACAATACTACTTGCATTCGTTTTTTTTAAGCTGTAAAAACTGGTTGACCAGTATGAATCGCGCGTCTAACGTGCGATCTGCAACTGATTTTTGCTTTTATCCCAAGGGGAAAAAAATGTTTAGAAGTCTGCAGATGTTACACATGCCCGGGCATGGTTTGATTGGGTAGTGGGTACACATGGTTGCTGTTGTTGAAGTTGTGCGAGCATACTGTAACTATCTGTGCACTGCATCAGCATGGACACCAAAAGTTTGTCAAGCACAGATTCTCACGTGTTGGATGACAAACTAAACGAAACTAACTAGTGACAGCTGAAGTCAGAAATAAGTTGTCAGTTCTGTAAAGAAGAAATATTAGAGTTTAACATAAATATTAAAGCCTGCTGTCTTCATTTAATTTAAATAGCACCTGCTGTATCAATTTAGTTAAAAACAACTGATCATAAAATGAGTTGTTTATATATGCTTTTTTAATCCTTTCTGGTTTGTTGCTGAAAGAAAAAATTGTTATCGGAGTCAGCCATGATAAAACATGATTAGTGCATCCCTTCAATAACATATAGAATCAAACATATAATGTAGTCAATTTAATCTTATTTTTCTCTTGAGACGTTTTTACCCTTCCGAAAAATATTAGCCTAGGCCTAAGTAAAGGTTGCCTATCTTGATAGAATTCCCTGTCTAAAATATTCCATAGCTACAACCCTAATGATAAAATCCGTAAGCAGAACTCTTCATTTCTCCACGAGTTTGCTGGGGTTGTAGGGGATTTGGGCATAGTTTGTTTCTGCAAGTCTACTTTTTATAATGCGATAAATTCTCAAGCAACATGCATTTGCTTAATCTCAAATCAAATGTTGAAAGAAATTGGGTATGCGCTGTTTTAATTGCGCATTAAAAAAAACTTTCCTCTAAGAAAAAGTATAAACCACTCTCATGTGCAAAGCCTTAAACACTCTGTGAGGAAATGTTATATAAATTTCACATATGAAATTTTCAAATATTGGAAATATGCCAACATGTTTGACCAGTGTTGTCAAAAATATCAGTAAAATATCAAATATTCAGGATCAATATTTGGAGAGCTTACCATGTTTACCATAGTGCTCGATGTATGTGAGCGAATGACTGATTTCACCCACTCGTTAATTTCGCTCCAGTCATGTTAATATTTGAAATAATGCTGGTGTAGTATCTGATTCCCACCTCTGCTCTTTTTTTTGTTTAACATAGGGCTATTTGTATGTGCGTTCATCCTGTTCAGTTAAACATTTTTAGAAAAAAATATTTTGTTACTATTTTTGGGCCTTATGGCAGTTATGGCTGTTTTTTTTCTCTGTGGCATTGAAAATGGTATCGAGTATCGAAAGTTTAGAAGGCATCGTATTGAAGTTAAATTCCTGTCTCATGAAAGCGCAATGTCTGACTATTCTATCTGGCAAAGTTCCATCAGAAACAATCCTACACATTACATGTGCTTTGAACACAATCAGGGTTGACAGATCTGTCTAATGATAAAGTCACAATGGGCATTCAGAACTAACCACATAGCCACAAATAACCATAGATTTGACAACATTGTTTACAGTGTGTCATTTAGTTTTTCCTTTATCTCTGAATAAAAGAACAAAGTCAAGAAGACATTTGTTAAAGCATTGCCTTTTAAACCATGTTTATGTGAGACTGTTTGTGTAAATTCTAAGTTTGAGGATGCAAGCATACAAATTCCACAAGGTTTTTCAAATCTGATACTTTGATTCAAGCATTTACATGCTTGCTTTTAAGCTGACTTGAGTCATTAATCCACTTCCATTGTAACATTTAGCAGATGGTTTTATCCAAAGTGACTTTCAAATGAGGTGAACAATGGAAGCAGTTTTTAAAACCCAAGGAAACAAAGCATACATAAGTGCAATATCATGGATCCAGAAAAGGTATATGAGTAGGGTTTGGTTACGCTGAACATGTTTGGATACCGATACCTTGAATTCGATATCGGTCTCTGACAATACTTTTTTCGAAGCCAATTATATTTTTTATACTGGAAGGATTAAAAAAGTACAAAGGAACAATATGTAACAAAAAGAAGCGTTGTTATATTTTGTTCTTATATGGTTTACTATTTCTGTCAGTTGTAAATGTGGCCAGCTTCGACAGTATCCCAACAATAATATATTTTAAAAGAATAGGGGTTTATTAATTTATTGTAAAATAAAATACAGTTCATTCAATCTCAGTTTGATTCGTTTGTTCAGTAAAGAACATATTCTTTCAGTGTATTCAACCAATGTCACTGATCATACTCTACCCTTATTGGTTCATCTCTCTTTAAAGAGAAGATCTGCTCTAGTATACGGTTTTACTCTTCTTTGAGAAGGATTGTGAATAGATCTATCAGAAACACATCTAACATAAACATTTCTACAGTAATGCAAGCATGGTTCATTTCTGTAATAGGAGAGAGAAAGGCCGCGCTAGATTCCTGTCTTCTTGCACCACATCAGTGGTTAAGATGGTTAAGATGATGACTGCTCCCTGTTGCACTTAAATACAGAGGAACTTTCTGCTTCTATACTAATTCTGTGCCCGCCTTTTGCCGCAATCATTTTATCGCAAACATTACATCACGCTCTCACCACCGTTTGATTTGGGCACATCAATCAAGATTTGAGTTTACTGGTTCGCTGATGTTGACAAGATTAAACGCTCGGGTATCGAAATCCAAATCGGTCCAGAATGAAAATGACTCGATTGTATGGAGGCAATTCTGTCTGTGCCCAACAAGTATCAAGCTCGACACCCAGCCCATATATGAGTACTTTTGGTCCTTTTGGGGATGGCACCCCAGGATGTTGTTTGTTTTCAGAATATCCTTCGTATCAGTGAGTCAAGATATGGTGGTTCTGGGCCTGTGCGGGTTGTAAGCATTAATACAAGTGTATCTAGGAACGCAATGAAACCTAACAAAGAGAGAAGTTATGTGCTAATTGCAGAGCAGATACTAGTGTAGCTCTTCTTTTATTTGAATTTATTTCATTATAAGAAGAATTATATGTACTCATGAATCTCCTTAAATCTGAGTCTTAAAGGTATTCTTAATGAACTGGAAGGGATATGCTGAATGTAAGTGGAAACATGAGAAACAATGAGCCGTTTGTTGAATGAGATGAGCTCACCGTAGCACTTTAACATCATCTCTTACTCCATACTTATACTCAAACACATTCACTATTTTTATTAAATATATTGTCTATCATATAAAATTAAATAATAAATAAATATAATAAAAGCATTGCTAGTTTGTAATCTGACTACTGTTATGAATTTAACAAATGTACTGTGGAACTTCTTGTTATTTAAATAATTGTAATAATAATATCATCATAAAAAATATTTTTTTTTTTTGTTGTCAAACTTTACTCGCTCACCAAATCCTTAAATCTCCCAATGCTATTCATGTAAAGGTGAATTTCCCCCAGTGTCATGCACAAACTTCCGGCCCTGTCTACTGGGGACCTTCTTTTACTCTACTTTCATTATTTTCTGTTGATGTAGTTTATGTGAGAATGAGAATTCTTCTTTATTTTTGACCAGTTTGAGTGTCTTTGTTCTGCAGAACACATGATGATTACCAATCAACAGTAAAGGAAAGTCATTCGGTTTACATGATAATATTCTCCCAAATGCTGTGACACGATTTGTGTGTTTGAACAAAACTTTTACAGCTCAATGACTATTAAAAGCTTCACACAGAACATATATGTGAGAACACACTTTCTCGAGGGGTTCCTGTTTTTGAATTTTGAATTTCTGTTTTAGACATTAAACAAACTCACATTTTCAGCTTCTGGTAAACATATTAGATCCCACAGTTTACCATCACACGCGCGTGCGCGTGTGTGTGTGTGTGTGTGTGTGCGCGAGCGAGCGTGCGTGCGTGTGTGAACACAGGACTCATTGTGAGAAACATCAGCTCTGTGCTGAAGGTGAACTCTTCTGAGGGCAGTTTATCAAATCCCTGACTGCACTGGTTGGTTGAGTTTTGAGGGTGTTTATCAGGCGGGGGGGGGGGGTGTAGGGGGAGTCACTTCCTGTTTAGAGCAGAGAGACTCAGAGGAAATGTACTGTAACCGTAAGGGTCACGAAACTAAACAAAAAATGTTCTATGAGAATATCAGTCACTCGGGGTGGGAAACAAAAGATTCCCCAATGTGAAAAATATATGGGTAATAATATAAGAACGTGATGTCATTGAAACAAAAAGATGTTATTCAGAGATCAGTCCTGAACCCGGACCTTTCCGAAAGCCCAAATAGCCTAAATTCAGCTGAAGTCTATAGTGCAAGATGTACAAAAATAAATCGGATCTGTTCTTTCTCTCTTTGCATCTGCTCGACCTATGCAGTGAGCGCTATAACCAGCACATTTAGTTCACCATACTACAGGTGATGTGTCAATAAATGCTAAATGACATTTCCATAAACCTATCACTGTTTAGACTGAATAACATGAACATTTATCTGTAAATATGCAGGTTATTAACACGACGGATGTGCTGCTCAAAACAAATTCTGTTAAAGAGACACTTAGAAATCCTCAATCATGATATATATTGGAAAAAAAAATATTTTTATTCAAAACTAAATTATTTTACTAAATAAGTAAAACCTCCATTTAAATCAATTATAATATAATAAATGATATTATGCTGTAATAGAGTAAACAGCTTGTTTTCTCACAGTTAAAGTGCCAATAGCACTGCTCCTACAGTTTACATTTACATTTAGTCATTTAGCAGACGCTTTTATCCAAAGCGACTTACAATAGTCGAGGAGTTTATGTTTGATGAGTTTGTCAGAGGATGTTGCTGAATCTTTATTCTGAAAATACATTTTTGATTGTGTTTTAAAGGACTGATGACTTACAGCCCTATCGGTCACTTCTTCTCTTTTCTAGTGTTATGTTGTAACAACACTTATTATCTCAATAACACCAAACACCAGCATCCATGTTCTCATGAAAAACATTCTTATGCTGACTGATCACTCATCAGTTTCTCTGAGGTTTTTTTACTTGAACACACAAATATTAAAGCAAGTCAAAATATCAGGTTTCATTCTTGAGAGCATTCTTTTGTGTCAGGTAGAATGTTCCCTGACAAGCTCGAGTGTAAAATATATATATATATATATATAATATAGAATGTAAAAACACACACTGTCTGCACTTCTTCTGTGGTTGTGTTTTAAGAATGAAATAGATCTATTGGGTTTCTTGCCTTCATGCAATGCTTGCCTTCTATTTCATCTTCCCATGACTGTTATTTCGATTACTTTCCTTTACCTCAAGTATTTCTTATTAAAGCTAAAGAGACATATTTGGCTTTTTTATTTTACCTGTGTATGCTCACAATAACATCAAATCGTTTTTCTAATATATTTCTGATCAAAACTTCGAAAAGATTTTTCCCACAAACATAAAACATTGACTATATTAGAAGAAAGCTCAAAATATGTCTCCTAACTTGATTCAATTGAAAATCAAAGATTCTGCATTTATGTAATATCCCTTACATATGCAGGTACTGTCGCATTTAGTTATAAAAAGACTTTTACTCTAAAGATAAAGCTTAACTTAAGTCTCCGGATCTTAAAGTAGAACCAATTTATCACCAAACAAGCAGACGAATGACTTCATGATTAGTGTTGTGTTTGTTCTACTGTCTTCAGAAGCAGAGGAACTGTATCCTGTTATTTTGTTCAATAAATGATTCGAATTGTAACTTTTTATTTTTTATCTAAAAACAACATAAGATAAGGAGAGTTTTATTACTGCCCATATTAACTACAAACCAGTTATCTACACCTAAATGATCCTTCAGTTATCATAATCCAGAGAAAATGTTCAATAAATTCAAACATAAGTTGGTTTTCTGTTATTGAATGGTTTTGGATACAAGACAAATATGTTATTTTCTAGAACTTCTTGAACCTTTGGTTGTGCTTGGCTTAACATGGAGCTGACCGACGGCTTTAGTGTAAATTCACTGTGTTGTGGTATAACTGAAAGACTTTCATCCTCTTCATCCGCTCATGTTAAAAATCACACACTGAGATGTTAAACAGACATTTATCCGCTGCAGATGTTCTTTTGACGCCTCCTCTTCTGAAGACACAGAACTCTCACACTTCATAAAAACTTCTTAACAGATACAAATCTGTTGATGCTGTTATGTGGGAATTAAAGAACATTTACAAGGGTGCGCAGTTAGCCCAAACCTGATGTCGGAAGAAAGCTTAAAGTTTCAAATGTTTCCATTCAGATTGAAACTAAATCCTTTTCATCATATACAGTTAATAGGAGACATTCTTCCTCATCCGCTTGCTTTTGGTGATCACAGAACTTTTAGTCTAAAAATGTGCTGATTGGGGTTAAAACAGATAATTTATACTTAATAAATTATACTTTATAATTCATGAGACAGACTGATAAGTTTTAAGATGAGTCTCCACCGTCCTAAAGAACACCTAATATCTCATCACATGTGCACACAGAGGATTTGATCATTTGTGTTACGCTTTTCTCCTGTTGGTTCAGTTTCCAAAAAGAACATTCAAAATGTTCAATAAATATTCATAAATAGATTGTATGTTCACAAGAAATGTTTTATAAGAAAAAAAACGACCTTTACTTGGTAATATTAACAGTACAAACCTGTCAGCGAAATATGCCAGGGAAAAGAAAAGGCTCAGAAATATAAAAAAATCAAGTAATCATTTAATAGTTGTAATCAAGAGAAAATATTCAATGAATTGAGATGAAAATGTACGGCGAAATTGTCCAGTCCTAAATTAAGGCTGTTCAAGCTGAAATGTGCAAGTGCACCTGTATTCACAAGTGTGTGTATGTGTGTGTATGTGTGTGTTGTAAGCCACAGTGACTGACCCGGCCGTTTATAGATATGGTAATGTACTATTTGTTCACCATTCATCCATGTAAACACCCGATGGATGGACTGCTCTCAGTCTACATGCATGTCTCTTGCATCTTTATGCATAAACACGTGTGTGTGAGAAAACAAGCTGTTTACTTTATTACCGCATAATATCAATTAATATATTATAATTTATTTAAATGGAAGTTTTATTTATTTAGTAAAATAATTTACTTTTTTTAAAGATGAATAAAAATAAAAAGTGTTCCAATATATATCATCATTGAGGATTTCTAAGTGTCTCATCACACCCCTAGTCTTGAATGGTTTATGTAAAATGAAACATTTCTCATTTTCACATGTTCATGATAGTTCATGATAGAACGTCCCGATATTTTAACACAAGACAAAGAAGAACCCATGTTATTTACAGCCTTGTTACATTTTTACCTTGCATATGCATCACATTTACATTTAATCATTTGGCAGCCTTACAGTACAACATTTTTGTGTCTTACAGTATTAGACAGTGTTCAACAAGGGTATGATGTCTTCAAGAACACTTCAGTTGTTATCTGTTGACGCTGAGTTTCAAACCAACAACCTTCTGATTAAAATCCCTACTCTCTAACCAGCAGAACACTGTTGACATCCAGAGTCAAGCTGACTCCCCAACTTCATGCATTGTGCTTGTTCATTTACATTGCCTGTACCTGTAAACCATGTTTACGATTTTTAAAAAGGGCAGGGTTTTTAGGGCAGGGTGTGTGTGTGTGTGTGTGTGCCTGCGTGCGTGCGTGCGTGCGCGTATGTGTATGTGTGTGTGCGTGTGTGTGTGTGTGCGTACGTGCGTGCGTGTGCTTTGTAATGTTAGTAATGTGTAAGAATGCATTGGATTTTAGTTTGTGATCTATTTTACAGTTTGTAATATTGTTTTCATGTAAGTTTGACGTGGTTCATGTGTTTCTGACTGAATGTTCTGTTCCCCTGTGGGTGTGTGGGTGTGTATTGACATAGGACTTCTGGAAAAGGATCAGTTGTGATGTTAATAAGTCTGTCCCTCTGGTCATACAGAACCCCTTCGCATTCCGTACGCAAACACACTCACACACATACACACCGAACACACGTACGCGCACATACACACTCAGTGTCCACCCCCTGATAAAACGACCTGCCTCTGGACTAAAACCTTGTTTCTCAAGATTCCTAAGAAGCACTTGTTGATTATTTGCATTATTGTCATTTTGGCTCAGACAGGTGTGAGTGATGTTTTCTGATGTGTGACTGTAAGTGGAAGGTGTGTCCACACACACACACACACACACACACACACACACACATCTCTGAACATGTACATGCATGTAACCAAAAGCACTACTGATGTCGAGTTCTTGCAGAACATTACAGAACTCTGAAACTAAACTTCATCAATTCACATCGTTAACTTCAGTTTCCCCTCTGAACAACTAAACTTGATTCTCCTAAAGAAGGTTTTTGTACATATAATTGTTTTTTTCGGGACTGAAAGACCTTGGCGGTGATCATGAACATAGAAATGCTGGCGTGGTTTTAGAGTAGAATTTTTTTCACCAGGCTATTCTCTATCATGATTTACAAGTGTGGAACATGTTGTACTCCTATAAAAAGACCTTTTATTATTCCCTGTGGTCTGTTTGTGAATGGAGTTCCTAAAGGCTGTTACACGACTGATATATTACACTTTCTTTGTATGATGAATGAGAGTCAAGGAAATGACCTGTTGCTTGTACTTTAGTGTGCCAGTGGACAAACAGTTGTAAATCATAACACCTAAACCTGTGTGAAACACTTCAGACCCATGTCTTTTCTGAGACATGACTGTAAAAGAATAGCTCATTCTATACCGTACTGTGGAAGGGATAAGCCTCCGTTACACAAAAGAAGATTTGTGTGATGTGTTTGTTTAACCTTACCCAGACTCATGAACACCAGCACAAATGGTTTCATTGTTAGAAACTCAAGTAGTGTAAAGTTTGAAATTACTTTGCTTTATTGTAAGTAGTTTGATTGTATAGAGAAAACGAATGAATTTGAACGACTGAGACTGCTTTCAATAATAATACCCATCAGGTCACTTTGTGTTTTTTAGAATTTATTAAGTCAATTAATCTAACATTGTGTTCATGAGCTTTATGCTTTAAATATTTCTCATCACAAAATCCTCTGTGATCATAATGATGCTTCTGTAGATTCAGAGAAATTATATCCGTCTATGAAATCAAAGGAACACTAGAACATATCAATCCCATACAGCCAATCGGTCTGCAGGATATTTAAAGCGGTCTGAGATGCGGTGGCACAGGGCAACAAGTAATCATAATAAGAACTCGACAGATATATAGTTTTGCCGATTTTCTCGGCCCATATGAGCCTGTTGCTCATATAATGATATCGGCTCAACTGCTGCTGATATGCTGTAGATATAATCTTGAACATAAGGAACACCTAATGGACATTGGTGTATTACTTAGATCCAAATCCAGAGTGTGCAGTATTGTTTACTACTGGCATCTAGCCTTGCTCATTCAGTACTTCTTCTGGCGCCATTCAAGCGGTTTCTTAACAGTAAGTTGCTAACCAAATTGTTTGGGTAGAGTAATAAAAAATGACCCATAGGTTTCCCATGTGCCGACAATATTCACATTATAGAAATGGCCCTCTGCCATCAGCCCCCGCATCTCACACCAGTACAAATTGTACACAGTATTAAGCAACTTTTAGACTCTTTAATACATTTTTGCCCATTAAATCTACAAACTGACAATATAAGCGACTTTCTTTCATAAACCTTATCTGTCGTTAAGCTGTAATATTTTGCTAGAACTGCAGCGCGTGTCGCCTCTCCTGGTGTCTCTTGTGTGCAGCGAGCGGGAGAAAAGCAGTGCATTTAAATGGCTAGACCACAGCAGATTAATATTAAATAAAGACACAACAATGTTTCTAAGGACCCGTTGCTTACTGATACTGTTTGGAATTATAAATATGAACATAGTTAATCTGTTTTGTGAATGATTTTTTATTTAGATGCAGACAGTTTGTTGCACTTCATACAGCCATCCCCAAACCATCAGAGCAATGTGTTTTTACTCTTGCTCACTCTTTACTTATTTCATTTTTGTTTCTTTATCCTGGCAGAAGCAGTTTGTTTTCATGTCAATATATAGGAGGAATTTCTTGTTTGTAAAGGCTCAAAACAAATAAAATGTGAACCTTATTTTTGTACTGTTTTTATAAATATATATATAATTTTAATAGGAAGAGCCAGGAGATATTATAGACTTTGCAAATTCAGTTTGCAGACATTTGTAGGCACAGACATCCATTGTTTGTTTCCTCTGCAGTTGTTTCCTGAGACCTTCTAATATTTTCATTTTTCATATCGAAATTATATCGTATCGGCCGAAATTAAGAAATATATTGAGATATAAATTTGTGCCATATCGTCCAGCCCTAGAATGTATCATCATTTCCCCTTTGTTAGGTCAAACCTGGATGACTTTTCCTTTTGCCAAACATAAAAGATATTTTGAAGATATTGGTAACAGCAGTGGCAAGCATGAAATTATATTGTATAAACACAAAACCAATGCAATTGAATGAGTTCTAGTAAGCAACATTCTATATAATGTATTTTTTGACTTCTAGCGTTCCTGGTTCCTGGTTGAGCATGGTGCTAATAACACCAAGGTCATTGCTTTTATCCAGCCCAAGTTCACCACTCGTCTGTGTCATCACTTTTCCAAAATTAGTGAACAAAAGTCATTGTGACTCAAACTGTGCGTGCGTGTGAGCGTGCGTGCTTTCTGGCCTGTGTAATATAGTATGACCTGAAGCTATCAGTCATCAATAAACATCCATCCATCAACACTGGCTCATATGTTGAAGGACAGTCAGGAAGATGTGATCTTCTCTGAACTTCCTGAAGAAATGAGCTGCTGTGAACAGAGTCCATCATTTGATCTTCATCCCCGCACAACCCTCACATACTCATTGAGTCGCTGTTCTCTTCGTCCTTGTTCCACAGCGAAGCAGTAGGGGGGATGTTATAAACTACACAGTGTCATTTATAGAGCGAGCAGGAGGGCAGTAATGATGTCACAGCATTGTTTCTGCTTCCTGTGTTTGACCTCTCACAAACTCAAGGACATCTGACTGCTGCTATTCCCCTCCTGACACGCACACACAGTACATAGTTTATTAAAGCAGTTTAAGTTTCTTTCAGCGGGCATCTTTCACTTAACCACACTAAAGCTTCTCATGTGACATTACTGACTCAAGTATTAATAACAGCCAAAATTAACACACACACACACACACACACACACACACACACACACACACACACACACATAGAATGGAAATATTGAATGTGTGTTGAATGATTGTGTGCGTGCGTGCATGTGTGTGTGTGTGTGTGTGTGTGTGTGTGTGTGTGTGACCCTACAAGGCAATCAAATCTGTATTGACACATTATTCACTAGCAAAAAGTCAATATGTTTGTGCTGTTTTTATTGCATGATTTGGGTTTCTTTTAAATATTTATATATATCTTTCAATTTCTATACACTACACCTTGTTCATCCTTTAATTCTAGTCAATGAAATGATTGAGCAAAGCTAAACCACTGCCACACTACAATAGTAAAGTCCCTTTCCTCATCAACTCCTCATCTGCCTCAGCCATGCTGCTAACTAAGTGATTTGTTTCAAACACCTCACAAGTGGAAGCACATCAGGCAGACTAGTGATATATTTCGGCCAATCAGCACAGCCGTCTAGCCAAAACTCATCAAGCTGTTGAACTTCACACTGCGCTGTCGAGACCTTGCAGCAAGACGAAAGTTATTAGTTCAGGCACCAGGCTTGCTTTGATTGTCTGTGTCGCCCATGATTCTCATGCTTACATCACTTGCTCACCAGGGCCCGTCCCCATTGACATTTTCAAATTGTAGAGTAAAAAGTGTCATGGGCCTACCAGTCTGCTTCTCATAGATGTCACAGTAAAGAGCAGCCGAATGAAAAAAACAGGCATTTGGCAGCAGTCAAGTCAAGTAATTTATAATGTGAGAAGAGTGAGAACAGACACTTACAGAACCGGCCGAATATTTGTTTCTGAAGTGAAAGGCAAAAGTGATCATTTGTCAGTACTTTAGGCTTAAACCCACTGTAAACAGGGAACTTGAACACCAAACACAGAACATTTCCCGAACTTTCCCATATGGTTCCCGATTGGTTATGTTTTGCGGAACAAAGACAGAACATTCTATGGACGTTCCCAATTGGTTATATTTGAAGTAACTGAAAAAGTACTTGTAGTAAGTTCTCTTTTAGTTGCAAAAAATAAACTTTAAAAGACCAATGGCAAGTAAAAAAGTTAGGTTTATTAACTGACAATAATCTAGAGTTAAATAAAGGTAAGTGTTTTTACACATGTACATGGTGGCAACATTTAAAGAAGTTACATAAACTAAAATAATAAAAATCCATATATTTGATGAATTGACCCTTTTAAATCAACAGACAAATTACAGTTGCTGTAACTAGAGCTCTATCGAAAAACAAAGCTTCTTAATATAATTGTGTAAGACAAGAATATGTTGTTAGCCTAAAGATCATTTTAATAGTTATTGTTTTGTATCCGAACATATACAATTAGATTAGTGATTGATTGAAATCCATGCTTTAATATCTATACATTAAACAGTTCATAGTCGAAGTTATAATATCATTTAGGGAACGTTAGTAAAACGTGTGTACAAGTTAGATTAACGTTAGGAGAATGTTAAACTTACACTAGAGTAACGTTTTACCGGCTAACCAAAAACAAACCTTGAAATAATAAGGTTCTGGGAACCAAATACTAACGTAAGGGGAAGGTTTTGGGAAGCAGAAATTGTTAGCAGGAATCCTGTAAACTTTGTCAGATGAAGGTGGTCACATCCAGAGGTAACACACTCACCTTCAGACGTTTGAGATGTGTCCTGCACCAAACAAAAGTGAATATGAAAATGTGCTGTCATTCTGCTAATCACACCGTCCAAACAATTGGGTTTAATCAGTCATAATGCATTGCTCTGTATAGCGATCAGCTTTATTATATTTCCATATGTGACTGTGATTAAAAAGCATACAGCGGCGTTTACTTTCGCTCTCTTATGACTTGATACCGCTCTGTGCAGTGTGTGCATAAAGCCCGAAACATCTGTAAAAACACAGAATTAATATTACAATGTATTACGTTATGGTTTGTTGGACTTTTGTAGGTTGTAGAGATTATGCAAAAGGTTATTAGTATGACGGATGTGATCCGAAGGGTGATATGTGTGTTGTTTCATGTGGCAGTAGTTCACTTGTGTTTCTGTTTGCGTTTTGTGCGTCTAGTTGTATGTTTACTGACATGGATGTTTCTTTGTGTTTCTAGGAGCCATTTGAAGATGGTTTTGCTAATGGAGATGAGCTGACACCTGCCGAAGAGGCTGCGGCTAAAGAAGCGTCCGAGTCTAAAGGAGTGGTGAAGTTTGGTTGGATCAAGGGAGTGCTGGTGAGGATCTTCAATAATCAACATTTACAGGCTCTAATTTCAGACCGTTCTGTGTGGTTCAGTCCAATGCACTTGGAGCCATTGTTGCATTTTATTGAATCCTTTTATTTCTATTGGAGAAATTAGTTGTATTATTCTTTGGACAGCTGTATGTATTGCACCTGGGTAGAATGAATTGAGTGTATGTAAATGAAAGTGAAAGACAATGCCATTAATATGCTTTATTATTTGGAACTCGGTCAAAAGAAAGCGCATCAGATGATGTATATTAACATGTAAATGCGCACACATGAGTTTCTGAGATGAAGTGAGATTATTTGGAGTACTCATGAGCTGCACTGATGCACCAGGAGATGAGTGTTAAACTATCATTTCATTCCTCTTCAGTGTCACGAGTGCACCATCACCTTCATATCACACATCACAACTGGAGGTTTGCTCTGATCAGTTCTGTTTCATGTCTTCTGTTCATTATTATGACAAAGACTTCCTCTGCTCTGACGTCATGCTGCTTCTCATGATGTTATTCAGACTGCCCTGCGTTTCATTTTCATTCTTACCACCACAGGAATGTAAATCACATTTGAAAGCACTTAAGTGTGATGTTTTCAAATGTGTTGGAAGAAATGATCCTGTATTGTCTTCCCTTAGATTCTGCTGTGAATAAAAACCCACAGATTATAAAATAAAATACACGTTACACCTACTGCTTAACTATTCATATAACACTGTTAAATTCTGCACTTCCCTATGAATTGATTTACGCCAAGAATCTAAAACTTGTGTCAGAGTATTTTAGCATTGTTATAGAGCTGGTATTGGAATGTCCTGAAAGTGACACTTTAATGAAGTATGCAGTATGTAACAGTGTGTGAAGTTTTAGATGTGAAAATACAGGATAGACAATATTAATGGTATTTTAAAAAGGTTATAAAGTCTAGATACAACATATCAGGTCCAGATAGAATGATTTACTTGAATTTGTAACATCAGTTCCGTCACTAGTTACAGATGACCTCCTACTATAATGTTTGGAGTGGTTGTGGAATCTGTTGTCTTATTTGAGAATTAGAGGAATAGTCAGGTGATATTAAATTGTCGATGTTAAAGACTACGGTATAAAGCCCTTCCTTTCAGCCCGATCTGGTTTGATTCCCAGGGCCGATAGGTAACGACTGACGTGCCCTTGAGCAAGGCACCGTACCTCTGTTCGCTCCTTGTGTGTGTTCACTGCTTACAGTGTGTGTGTGTTCACTACTCACTGGATGGGTTAAATACAAAGGTCACGTTTCAGGTATTGGTCCCCATTTCTGACAAATAGGTCGCTTTCCCTTTAAATTAGTGGACCATGAAGACTGATAATTATGTACTCTAAATAATTTCCAGTAAGTTCCATATAACAGTTAATATTTGTTTATTATTATTATTCATCCATCCTTATTCCTTAATAAAACGTTAGTTTATTTAGCGTTTCCTTATTCAACTTTCTTTCTTACAGCATGTGTTTTAAACAATCATTCAAGTTAACTTGGCACACATTACCATTTTAAGTAGTATTGTAAATGATTAGATATACATTTTTCTTCAAGTCTTTATCTTATTAATGAAACTCTATATTTGATTCCCCATATTATGGATTAAGCATTCAAAGACCAAACACACTTCTTTGCAGTACATCACAGGATTCATTGTCGTCATGCTGTGCCCGGTGGCAAAGAGCACTCACAAAGAGTGTGTGCCAGCATCAACAGAGAGCTTCAGCGCACACACACGTAGTGTCGTAGAATAGTGCGCTACACACACTTCCCTCTGCTGTCAAACACGAGAAGCTACAGCTTTTAGAAAGAATCGCTACTTAGAATCGGAGGTTTGTTTTACCTTATGCTGTGTCTGGTGCACATATGAATGGGATTTACTCTGATTTTATGCACCTGTAGTTTAAACATACTCTTTTCCTACACTAATTTAAAAAAGGAAAGAAAATGTAGAAATTCCCTTTTGAAACCTAAACTAAACTATTCTTATGCAACACTTCTTATTCATTCAAATTTATATACGCGCTTGAGCCAGTCTGCATTTAAAACTCTGTATTAACGAAAAATAAAACTAAACTACCAATAATTAATTTGCCACTTAAAACAAAAATGAACAAGAGGTGAAAAATGATAATGACCACAATGGTAGCAAAGGCTGTGTCATTAAGAGGCAAGAAAGACGTCGTCAAGTAAAAACAAGCTTAAGTTTTTACTTCAGTGTCCGGTCCTATACCATAGTGCTGTGATTGGTCTGCTTTAGGCAGGTTTACACACAGAATGTCAGAATGAATGATCTGATTGCATGAAGGGTTATTATATATTTAACAGTTGAAGCTGCAGAAGTGAGTGTTTGCTTGCTATTAGCACTGCTAAGTGCTTCTCATACAGCGAACGAATCAAACCACTTCTTCAGCTCTCGTTGTGGCTACTCAAGCATCAAGCATCTGGCTGCTGACACACACTGGCCA
Organism: Triplophysa yarkandensis; assembly: GCA_033220385.1. NCBI lineage: Eukaryota > Metazoa > Chordata > Actinopteri > Cypriniformes > Nemacheilidae > Triplophysa > Triplophysa yarkandensis. The sequence goes on along the minus strand of JAWHQN010000154.1, from coordinate 250,796 downwards.
TTGACTGTTGACACTGACAACGACTCACAGGTTTAGAGAAAACGGACATGTTTGCCCAAAGCCTCCGTCCAACACACAAGTAATAATCAGCCTTAAGTCCGGCTTGTCTGAGAATTCTGAATGGTTGACGGACAAGAACCGGGCTAGGGCTTAAATTTAAGGCCCATGCGGGGCTCTACTTCATAGACCAAAGTAGATACTATAAAATCATAACATTTCTGATCTTTATCATTTATGTATAATTTATTTTTTGTTTCCAGCAGTGTCAGTGAATGTGTGTGTGTCTGTGTGTTCATGCGGATCATTTCTCATGTTGTCCTGTGCTCTTCTGGTTCAGCTTATGTTTGCTCTGGAGTGTTGATGTTGTTTTGTTGGTGTTCTCAGCAGCATCTTCTGTGTGCAGGTGCGATGCATGTTAAACATATGGGGCGTGATGCTGTTCATTCGCATGACGTGGATCGTGGGCCAGGCTGGAATCGGTAGGTTTGATGGGTTAGGCCGTGTGAGCGAGGTCATTAAGAGCTAGCATCTGAATGTCACTGTGAGACTCTATCTCTTCTCCTTCACAAACGGTAACAGCCCCTTGTGATTTTCTTGTTTCAATCTTCACAGCTTATGCCTGCATCATCGTTCTAATGGCGACCGTTGTGACGTCGATCACAGGCTGCTCCACCTCGGCCATCGCCACCAACGGATTCGTACGAGGAGGTAATTCAGCACCCTGTGACAAAAGCATACTGGGATTGTGTGTCTGTAAATTGCGCTGAAATGAGATTTTGTCACAAGACTTCCTGTAAGGTGATTCTTTATTAATGCCAGTGTGATGATGTAAGGTGGATATTTTTATACAAACATTAAAACATAAATAAAGTGAATATCTGGTGCAGAAACACATGTGATATCTGAAGTGTTCAGATGAAGTTGAGAACTTCTCGACATCTTCCTCTGATATCTCACAGTCTGTGGAGAAATTCACAGCTTTCAGATGAAACAGATAGTGGATCTTCTCCACAGGACATCATGATGGTCTCTCTGTCCAGTGTGAGCGTGAAAGGAATCTTGTGTTTTCTAATGAAGCCGATCCTACAGTTCTGTGTGTTTAGTCTTATATTTTGTAGCCTTTAGTGTGTGCGTGTGCGCGTGTTTTTGTGTGTATGCTGAGGTTAAATGTCACAATATTTAAGATTCACTTTAATCTTTTCTGACCGTTACACTTAAAACAACTGCTCCAATTTAAAGTACACAAATATTGACTTACAAGTGGCTGTATATCACTATTAAATATACTTCATAACATATAAATAAACTCTTCAGCTTTACTTGTGTAGGTCTTATGTAATATGGAAGAAACATGGTTGTTATTCACCTAATAACAAATAAGAATATTTGAAAAAAAAAACTTACATCTGATGTGTGTTGTTTAGTCATCAATTGTTCAATGGAAATATATTGTCTCTCTCTCAGGTGGAGCGTACTATCTGATATCTCGGAGTTTAGGTCCAGAGTTTGGTGGCTCTATTGGTTTGATCTTTGCGTTTGCTAACGCTGTGGCTGTGGCCATGTATGTGGTTGGTTTCGCTGAAACCGTAGTTGAGCTGTTAATGGTGAGAAACTCTTTAATCAATTCTGCTCAACAGAAACTGCACCAGATCTGGGATGACATGTTTGTGCGTGTGCATGTTTTAGGATGCCGGGATGCTGATGTTGGATAAGAATAATGACATACGGATCATCGGCACCATCACAGTAATTCTGCTGTTGGGCATTTCAGTCGCTGGGATGGAATGGGAAGCAAAGGCAAGAGATTGATATCATCAGCTCATTGTTTTGTGATCAGTAGTGATGTTTCAACTCATGGATGTGGTGTTGTGTCTCAGGCTCAAATATTCCTCCTAGTCATTTTGGTGACTGCAATCTTCAACTACTTCATCGGCTCCATCATCGCCGTGGAATCCAAGCAGAAATACGGCTTCTTCGGCTATGATGGTGAGATGGTCATGATCTGAAACATGATCTATGATTTCTGGTCTGAGAGGAAAAGTGCTTAACCCAAAAACACTTAACATTTATTTTCAGCCGGCATTATGGCAGAAAACTTTGGTCCGGACTTTCGAGGTGAAACATTCTTCTCCGTCTTTTCAATCTTCTTCCCGGCGGCCACAGGAATTCTAGCTGGAGCAAACATCTCTGGAGATCTGGCAGTGAGTCATGTGGATTATTTTTGCTTGTTTTTTTAATTTTGTTCTGCCAGTGTGTTTTTAAGTGTTGGTTTGTAACAGGACCCTCAGATGGCCATCCCTAAAGGAACATTGTTGGCTATTCTCATCACAGGACTGGTGTATGTGGGTGTTGCCATCTCCACAGGTAAATGCAACATCATTAAATGTCACACATACACATTTATTGTGTTTTTCATGTGTGCGTGTATGTGTATGTGTTTATAGGTGCTTGTATAGTGAGAGACGCCACGGGTGAGGACAGTAACTTTACTCTGAGCGCAGCGGTTGTGAACTGCACTGACGCTGCCTGTAAGTTAGGTTATGATTTTAGTCGATGTACACCTCCGTATAAAGGAGCCGAATCCAACTGCAAATACGGCCTGCACAATGACTTCCAGGTACATCATCATTATGAGGGGTGTGTGTTTGTGTGGTAAAGTGTTACTGAAGTGTTTGTGTCACAGGTCATGAGCGTGGCGTCTGGTTTTAGTCCTCTCATCTCGGCCGGGATCTTCTCTGCCACCCTCTCCTCTGCCCTTGCGTCTCTCGTCAGCGCTCCAAAAGTGTTTCAGGTCCGAGTCTTAAAGAAAGTTATTCGGAAGAGAACGGGTCTCACGGGTTTCATGATTTTCATGTTTTTTCCTCAGGCTTTGTGTAAAGATAACATCTACCCTGGCATCGCCGGCTTTGGGAAGGGTTACGGTAAAAACAATGAGCCTCTGCGGGGATATTTCCTTACCTTCGCAATTGCTTTGGCTTTTATTCTCATCGGTAAGCAGATGTTCACAGTGTGTTTTGTGTGTCAAAGTTGCGTCATGTGCTGATTGTGTTTTTGTGTTCTTCAGCCGAGCTGAACATCATCGCTCCCATCATTTCAAATTTCTTTCTGGCCTCGTACGCTTTGATCAACTTCTCTGTGTTTCACGCCTCACTGGCTAATTCCCCTGGTAAGACCACCATCACACTATCACATGACTTTCTGACATCACAACATCATTTATTCTCTTTCATGTGCTTGGAAACTTGTATGTGAGTCTTTCTTCACTGAAAGGCAAAAGAAGAGATTTTGTTAAAGTAATTTCATTCTTGGAAATATCTTCTTTTGTATTCTGAAGAAGAGTAACTGAAGGAATGTTGATCACTTCAGGACTTCTGGACATGTTTTCTAAGATTTGCTGATGTTCTTGATGTTGTTATATTCTCATTAAAGTTGTTTTTTCAACGTTTCTTTATTTTTTGTGTAAAGAGGCTTGTTTGTCCTCAATAGAAGACCAGCAGGTAGATATCTTACCTCTTACACACACAAGCACACACACGCACACATGAACGTAAAGCGTCCTGTCACTTTCAGACTCTTTACATTATGTGTTCCTGTAGCGTTATGAGGTAACCGTGACTCCACTAAATCTCATGACTGTAGTTTGTGTCCTGTTTAACACAACCTTCAGCTAACTGATGCTAACCCATTTAATCCAAATGTGTTTTCATGCTTTGATACGACACTTTGTGGAGCTCTGTCACATTTCAGAAGCTCGTGTGAACTCTTTCTGATATACATAGACGCGTGTTTGACTAGCTCCTGTTATCTGACACATATCGGTGTAGTTTGCAGTCCTATGAGGTTATATTGATGACTTTGATCTGGGATCAGTAATGTCAGTGTGCCGCTGTTAACTTCATCACAAACGTCTTTTCTCTGTTTGTTGTGCAGGATGGAGGCCGAGCTTCAAATATTACAACATGTGGGTGTCTCTCGCTGGAGCCATTCTGTGTTGTGTCGTCATGTTTGTTATCAACTGGTGGGCAGCGCTGTTGACCAACGTCATCGTCCTGTCTCTTTACATTTATGTCAGCTATAAGAAGCCAGGTAAAGCAAAGCTTCTCTGTGTGTGTGTGTGTCTGTCTGTCTGTCTGTCTGTCTGTCTGTCTGTCTGTCTGTCTGCGTGTGCGCGTGTGTTTGTGACTTTGTTGTTCTCTATCACAGATGTAAACTGGGGTTCATCCACTCAAGCGTTAACATATCATCAGGCTCTATCACACAGTTTGCAGCTCTGTGGTGTGGCTGATCATGTCAAAACATTCAGGTGAGACAACAAAGCAATAAAATTCATCCTTTGATAAAAAGGAAAGAACTGAGCCCTCAGAGTGTTTTTAATGCAGAGAAATGTCATGTCAGTTTGTGTGTGTTTAATCTCAAGACTCGTGATGTGTGTAATCCTCTGAAAGGGTCGTGAGAAAGTCTGATGATGTTCTTATCTTTCAGGCCTCAGTGTTTGGTCATGACAGGAGCTCCAAACTGTCGTCCAGCACTTCTTCATCTGGTTCATGCTTTCACTAAGAATGTTGGTCTGATGCTCTGTGGTCACGTGCGAGTCGTGAGTTAATTCTAATGAGATTTACATGAGAATGTGCGAGACTTTGAATCGATTGTTTCACTGTCTTCTCAGACATCTTACTGAGGATAATAATAGTAACACAATTCTGTTTCATGTTGTGTCATTCACAGAGTTCACGTCGACTAAACTTTAAAGAGTTGAACACGGATATGTTTCGCTATCAGCGCTGGCTTCTTAACAACAACTCAAAAGCGTTTTACACCTCTGTCGTCTCTGAAGACCTGCGCCAGGGATCACAGTTCTTATTGCAGGTCTGTGTGTCTGTCTGTCTGCGTGTGCGCACGTTTGTGTTCGTTCAACATTCATATTGCCAAAGCATTTTAATGAGTAAATTTACAGTCAAAATCAAGGATGATGAAAATACCGGAGTAATGTACAATACCAGAGTAATGTACAATGACAGAGTAATGTACAATGACAGAGTAATGTACAATGACAGAGTAATGTACAATGACAGAGTAATGTACAATGACAGAGTAATGTACAATGACAGAGTAATGTACAATGACAGAGTAATGTACAATGACAGAGTAATGTACAATACCAGAGTAATGTACAATGACAGAGTAATGTACAATGACAGAGTAATGTACAATACCAGAGTAATGTACAATACCAGAGTAATGTACAATACCAGAGTAATGTACAATGACAGAGTAATGTACAATGACAGAGTAATGTACAATGACAGAGTAATGTACAATGACAGAGTAATGTACAATGACAGAGTAATGTACAATGACAGAGTAATGTACAATGACAGAGTAATGTACAATGACAGAGTAATGTACAATGACAGAGTAATGTACAATACCAGAGTAATGAACAATACCAGAGTAATGAACAATGACAGAGTAATGTACAATGACAGAGTAATGTACAATGACAGAGTAATGTACAATGACAGAGTAATGTACAATGACAGAGTAATGTACAATGACAGAGTAATGTACAATGACAGAGTAATGTACAATGACAGAGTAATGTACAATGACAGAGTAATGTACAATGACAGAGTAATGTACAATGACAGAGTAATGTACAATGACAGAGTAATGTACAATACCAGAGTAATGTACAATACCAGAGTAATGTACAATACCAGAGTAATGTACAATACCAGAGTAATGTACAATACCAGAGTAATGTACAATACCAGAGTAATGTACAATGACAGAGTAATGTACAATGACAGAGTAATGTACAATACCAGAGTAATGTACAATGACAGAGTAATGTACAATGACAGAGTAATGTACAATACCAGAGTAATGTACAATGACAGAGTAATGTACAATACCAGAGTAATGTACAATGACAGAGTAATGTACAATGACAGAGTAATGTACAATGACAGAGTAATGTACAATGACAGAGTAATGTACAATGACAGAGTAATGTACAATGACAGAGTAATGTACAATGACAGAGTAATGTACAATGACAGAGTAATGTACAATACCAGAGTAATGTACAATACCAGAGTAATGTACAATACCAGAGTAATGTACAATGACAGAGTAATGTACAATGACAGAGTAATGAACAATACCAGAGTAATGTACAATGACAGAGTAATGTACAATGACAGAGTAATGAACAATGACAGAGTAATGTACAATGACAGAGTAATGTACAATGACAGAGTAATGTACAATGACAGAGTAATGTACAATGACAGAGTAATGTACAATGACAGAGTAATGTACAATGACAGAGTAATGTACAATGACAGAGTAATGTACAATGACAGAGTAATGTACAATGACAGAGTAATGTACAATGACAGAGTAATGTACAATGACAGAGTAATGTACAATGACAGAGTAATGTACAATGACAGAGTAATGTACAATGACAGAGTAATGTACAATACCAGAGTAATGTACAATACCAGAGTAATGTACAATACCAGAGTAATGTACAATACCAGAGTAATGTACAATACCAGAGTAATGTACAATACCAGAGTAATGTACAATGACAGAGTAATGTACAATGACAGAGTAATGTACAATGACAGAGTAATGTACAATGACAGAGTAATGTACAATGACAGAGTAATGTACAATGACAGAGTAATGTACAATGACAGAGTAATGTACAATGACAGAGTAATGTACAATGACAGAGTAATGTACAATGACAGAGTAATGTACAATGACAGAGTAATGTACAATACCAGAGTAATGTACAATACCAGAGTAATGTACAATGACAGAGTAATGTACAATGACAGAGTAATGTACAATGACAGAGTAATGTACAATGACAGAGTAATGTACAATGACAGAGTAATGTACAATACCAGAGTAATGTACAACGACAGAGTAATGTACAACGACAGAGTAATGTACAACGACAGAGTAATGTACAACGACAGAGTAATGTACAACGACAGAGTAATGTACAACGACAGAGTAATGTACAACGACAGAGTAATGTACAACGACAGAGTAATGTACAACGACAGAGTAATGTACAACGACAGAGTAATGTACAACGACAGAGTAATGTACAACGACAGAGTAATGTACAACGACAGAGTAATGTACAACGACAGAGTAATGTACAACGACAGAGTAATGTACAACGACAGAGTAATGTACAACGACAGAGTAATGTACAACGACAGAGTAATGTACAACGACAGAGTAATGTACAACGACAGAGTAATGTACAACGACAGAGTAATGTACAACGACAGAGTAATGTACAACGACAGAGTAATGTACAACGACAGAGTAATGTACAACGACAGAGTAATGTACAACGACAGAGTAATGTACAACGACAGAGTAATGTACAACGACAGAGTAATGTACAACGACAGAGTAATGTACAACGACAGAGTAATGTACAACGACAGAGTAATGTACAACGACAGAGTAATGTACAACGACAGAGTAATGTACAACGACAGAGTAATGTACAACGACAGAGTAATGTACAACGACAGAGTAATGTACAACGACAGAGTAATGTACAACGACAGAGTAATGTACAACGACAGAGTAATGTACAATACCAGAGTAATGTACAATGACAGAGTAATGTACAATGACAGAGTAATGTACAATGACAGAGTAATGTACAATGACAGAGTAATGTACAATGACAACGATAGAGTAATGTACAATGACAGAGTAATGTACAATGACAACGATAGAGTAATGTACAATGACAACGATAGAGTAATGTACAACGAGTAACGCGCGATGACAGAGTAACGCGCGATGACAGAGTAACGCGCGATGACAGAGTAACGCGCGATGACAGAGTAACGCGCGATGACAGAGTAACGCGCGATGACAGAGTAATGCACAGAGTAACGCTGTTGTGAGAATATTTTCAATTCTCGTGACCATGGTTCTGCTGTGTAAAGAAATGACATGTACATGACGAGTGTGCATGTTTATGTGTGTGTTACAGGCTGCTGGACTCGGTCGATTAAGGCCTAATACTTTAGTTCTGGGCTTTAAAAATGATTGGAGAATTGGAGATATTAAAGAAGTAGAGACCTACATCAACATCATCCAGTGAGTTTAATAAAGTGTGCGTTTGATGCTATACACCATTGTGTCTGTCTGACAAATTGTTGATGAAATGTGTTTGTGTATACAGTGATGCGTTTGATTGTCAGTATGGTGTGGTGATTCTCCGGCTGAGAGAAGGTCTGGATATCTCACACATTCAGGGTCAAGGTAAGCGATAACGTGTCGTGTCGTGCAGAGCGTGTGTGCATGACACAGCTATACACATGTGTTGATCTCAGATTAATGATGCATGTAATAACAGTTTACCGCCATCTTAGAGTTTATCATGACCTTAGAGAAGTTTGTGTTAACCTAACTGACCTGTTCATGTCTGATCAGATGAAACTTCAGCTATGAAAGATGTGGTGGTGTCAGTGGACATGAGTAAAGATTCTGACGGAGACTCATCCAAACCATCATCTAAAGCCACCAGTGTCCAGAACAGTCCGGCTGTCCAGAAAGGTGTGCAGCTTTGTTTTTATCTTAAGTTGACCATGAGTATATCCTCTGTAAATGTTCATTAGTTTGAGTTTCTCACAGCAGAAGTCCTATGGTGAACTCCTGGTCCCAGGGCTCATAACAAACCCTTCTCATCTCAAACTCATGTTAGCGGGAGCGTGTGGTTTGGGAATAGAACGAGTGTTTTCTTGACATGGCATGTTTGTGATAAATGAGTCTCTTTCAGCTCCCGCTGACGTGGAGGACTCGCTCAAGACTGAGTAAATAAATAGAGCTGCACACTAACAGATGAAAAAACAAGATCAAAAAGCTTTTCCATTTGTGACCAGTTTCATTCAGTCTAACAGGCCGGAGATCAGATCATACTTTAGTGAATGTCATAATGATTTAAAGTGACAACAACATACTTGAAAAAAAAATCTTTCACATTGTTGTGCATTTTATTGTAAAGTTGTGATGATTTTCTTCTGTTTCAGACATGTAAAGCATTTAGCAGGGTAACACTTGTTCACTATGTACTTGAAAAACTACACAAAATACAACACCCAACAGTCCTATTTAAATGTGGGATATCACTCACAGTTTCTGTCACTCTTATGTTAATCTTCAGTATGTTTAGTGTACACTCGTGTTGTTCATATCTCACATTAACTTTGCTTACATGTACTTAAAAACAATTCAGCTGTGGGATTTCTCTTACAACTTTGAGATGACATTAAGATAATAGAAATGAAATAACAAATCATGTTATTTAATAAAAGGTGAGCTATAATCAGTCCTGAACTGATGGTCGTTTCTCACGGCTAATTGATATTCTCTAATCGCTTGCTTTAAATTGACAAACATGATTGGCTATAAATTATAAACACTGTAATAATCTGTACATGTAGGCTACGCTAATTTCCGTATTTGTTTGTCTTTATGTGTTTTCCTACGATCTAGGTATTAATGTTAGTATCACTTTAACCATGTTTGCAAACATACCTTATCTGTACTCCACTAATGCAGCATCCAGTCAACATTTTTTACTTGCATGTAATAATATAATCATTTATAAGACAACATTAACCCTATTATACTGTGTGCATATATTTTTACAAACATGATTGGGATTCTGGCTAGGACAGGGATGGCTATGATGGTTATTGGAATGAGTGTGGTGGTAGTGGTGATTATGATGAGTTAGATTATGACGGAAAATGTTATGATTGTTATTTTGGTTGTGACGCAAATATTTGTTTGGGGGGATGGCATAAGTTTTTTTCCATTTCGAGATTCAAAATAGTTTTTTTAACATATGACATCGAACACACGAATATTTACTGGGTACACCGAGGTTACGTCAATTTTGTTGTTCAGTATAAACACACATCGCAATTTACATTCACTTTCATGTTAGCAGCATTTCATATTGCCTGTTGAGTGTGGTATTAAATGATTGCTTTCTAAATGTATTAAAACAACAGTTCTTTTTTCATCTAAAATAACTAAACGTCATTGGGGATGGAGCCCTGGTGAACAAGTGATGTAAGCATGTGAAGACTGTGGATCACCAGCGACGTGTGTGTGAACAACCTCTGTATAAACACAATATTTCAAATATGTAAAATAACTCGATTGTGTTTAGAGAGTGAGCTTTTCATTCTGGTTAACAGTCCAGCTTTAGGAGCAGACATTTAGCAGGAAAATGCAAGACTCTAAAATGACTTGCCGGTGCATCCATGCCAACATTATGATGAAGTGTATCCCAGAGAACACAAAAATGCAGAATACATCGAAATCAATGAAATAATTTATCTTGACTTAATAATATAATAGACAGACAAACACAGATATAAGACCCGCCCTCCAAAGCTACAAATAATGAATGTTAATCACCATGAATATTCGAAGCTAAATATTCGAATTGTAGACGTGATGGCGATGATGGTTATTTTGATGAAGATGATGGTAGTGGTGATTGTGACGTGTGAGATCTTGATGGTAAATGTGATTATTGTGATTCTGGCTGTGACTGTGAGGGCTATAAAAGTAATTGATGTTGTTGTGGTAATGATTTGCCTCTGTGTGTGATTGTTGTGGTAATAATGATGTTTTTGTGCTGTTGATGTGATGTAGCTGCGATGTTGTTAAACGGTGTATTGTTTGTCATTGCATTAATCATGCTGTGTTTTTCTCTTCTCATGATTCAGATGAGGATGATGATGGCAAGGCTCACACTCGGCCGCTTTTGAAGAAAGGCAGGACATGTACTGTGCTCATTCTCATTTTTACCTAACTCTGTCTCAGGCCTGCATGCACATGCTTTAGGACTCGCTGCTTTCTCATCATGACCCTTGACCTTCCCGTCTGCGTGTGTTCTTGGGCTCTGATGTGATTTCCTGTGTGTGATCTGTCCTTTAATACTCCTCTTACAGGCTCTTTTCCACTGAAGAGTTCTCTCTGTCTGCTTCAGCACTCACTGCGATTATATTTCAGCATCATTTGTTTGTGTCCATGAGGCCTGTGGTGATGCATGTGTTTGTGTGTTCAGATAAGAAGAGTCCAACAGTTCCTCTAAATGTGGCCGATCAGCAGCTGTTAGACGCCAGTCAGCAGTTCCAGAAGAAACAGGGCAAGGGTACAGTAGATGTGTGGTGGCTCTTTGATGATGGAGGTAAGAAGTGCTTTTACACTTGATCTAATTGGCATGAAAAGGGCTTTGAGTTGACATGATCCAACATCAAGGAGCTGTACGTGTGTGTGATTGAAGGAATGTTACATTTGTGTCAGGTCTCACTCTTCTGATCCCGTATCTGATCGCCAACAAGAAGAAGTGGAAGGACTGTAAGATTCGAGTGTTCATCGGTGGAAAGATCAACAGAATCGACCACGACCGCAGAGCGTGTGTATAAGCTCCCATTTGTGAATACTGGACTGTGTGTTTCATATGCAGATATTGTGGGAGATGAATGTTTCCCATTGTCCTCCTCAGCAGCAGCAGTGCTTTTGTTTGCTATATTTAGATCCGTTCAGCTGGCAATTCTTTATAAAAACTCAACATGTGAACCTCGAGGAATATCTTCATTGAGTTGTGATACATTCACCTGAAACACAAAATCCAATCTAAGAAGCAATTCTTTTATCAGTGGCATTATAATCTGAATTATTAATAACTGTTGTAAAGTATTCATGAGAATGTGTTGTTGTCTCCTCAGTATGGCCACATTGCTCAGCAAGTTTAGGATCGATTTCTCTGACATCACTGTCCTGGGTGACATCAACACCAAGCCCAAGTCAAAGGGGTATGAACATCATCTCTTACTTGTATGAAATATCATGATATAACTCACTATACATCTCATAGTGAGTTTCTTGTTAACAGTTTGGAAGAGTTTGCTGAAATGATTGAGCCATATAAACTGCGAGAGGATGACATGGAGCAGGAAGCAGCTGAGAAGTTGAAGAGCGAGGAACCCTGGAGAATCACGGACAATGAGCTGGAGCTTTACAAAGCCAAGGTTTCAACAATCGCTCTTGATGCGATTTTTATACTCATCTGACAGATTTCTTTTTTAAGATTTATGTTTATGGAAATCTAGAACATCACAGCAAGAAAGACAGAGCCTTGAAGATTCCTGAAATAAAATCTGTAATATTGATTTGCTTTTAGCTGCTTTAAAACACTGATGATTAGAACAGATATCTGGGCATATGTTTACAAAACATCTAAAGCCTTAAACCTAACTTAAAGATTTAAGGAAAACTATTAATTACAATGTCCATGTCAGTTCTGCTTTAAGACTATTAAGAGTATAGCACAAAGCTCTGCAAAAATGTTACAGAAGGTCAGAGCACACTATCACCATGCTGTGATTGGTCGGCTTAAATAAATAACTTATTTCAGCAGAGGTGTTCTTCACACTCTTTAAGGGATACAAAACACAAGAAGCACAAGTATTTGTATAGTCTAGAGTCTATGATACAAAAATTAAATGAAGATGCGCACAACAACTTGCGCATGTTGGATTACCACAGTCTAACTATCTATTTTATCAGACATTACACTGTGTTGTTGTTTGTATCCAGTATATAGTCCTATTTATTTTATATATTAAGATTGTTTTTTTAACAATGATCCTAAAACCGAAAAAACCAAGGACCTGAAATAAAGCCTTGAGCTACCCCTAAGTGATTAGACACAGAGTCAAAAGACAAGTGATTTTACTTGTGTCTTGTCATTAGAGATGCAACACAAAGCACACTCAGAGGAAGTCCTACAGCTGTCCAAAAGCATGGATGTCTTTTCTTCATATGGTTACATTTTCCTTATAATTGATTTAATTTTGATTGTTCAGAGTAATCGTCAGATCCGACTGAATGAGCTGTTGAAGGAGCACTCCAGCACAGCAAACCTTATTGTCATGTAAGAGAAACACGCATTCAAATCCTTGTAACATTCCCAATGCTTTATGTGCTAACAGAACACTAATGTTGCTTTGTTGGTGTGACAGGAGCATGCCGCTGGCCAGGAAGGGAGCTGTCTCCAGTGCTCTGTACATGGCCTGGCTGGACACGATATCCAAAGATCTGCCACCCATCCTCTTAGTGCGTGGAAACCATCAGAGCGTCCTCACCTTCTACTCTTAAAGAGCTCACAGACACACGTAAACGCACTCTAACCAGCACGTGATGATAATTGTAATGATGATGATGATGTGCACAGAGACACTATCTGTAGCTCACTGGTTTCAACATTTGAAACGTTCCTCAATGGCGTGGAGGTCTGGGTGAAAGATCAACATTTGACGGTTTATATTGTCTTTGAGTCAAAGGTTTCCGAGCACACGTTGTAACACTAATTGTCGGTATCATTATTATGAAACAACTTTTTGAGTTGTGAATTCTTTTTTCTCTTTCTTCCTTTACTTTGCTCTAAATGAAGCAATAATCACCTCATTTCTTCTTTTCTCTCTGGAAGAAAACCACACAGTTCCTTGCAACACTCTTTTCTAGCCTCGGTGACGTGCCTTCCTGTGCAATCGCATTCAACTTTTCAACTCTTGCCCTAACTGCTGATTTATAATGAAAAAGTTCTCGAAGACTTGGTTTTTATTGAGTTTTAAATGTGAAGCTTGATTTTATCACGCATGGAATTTTTTCCGCTACGCCACATTTCAAATCTTTTTTGTTCCTGTCATTTGGAGTTTGACGTCTTCCTTTAGGCATCGTCTTGTTTTAATGATCAAACCTGAGGGTGATTTGATGTAGTTTTCCCCTGCGTGCAGTTTAACCGTCTGTTTGTGAAGAGAGGCTGAATGCTGTAGTAAAGATAAGAACCCGCTGCATTTAACAATAATCTTACACAGAGAGTTACAGAGAGAGTTACAGAGAGAGAGAGTTACAGAGAGAGTTACAGAGAGAGTTACAGAGAGAGAGAGTTACAGAGAGAGTTACAGAGAGAGTTACAGAGAGAGTTACAAAGAGAGAGAGTTACAGAGAGAGAGAGAGTTACAGAGAGAGAGAGTTACAGAGAGAGCACCTTTGCCTTAACAGATGAACTTCTGATTGTTGTTGTTTGTGTTTTTAAGCCATCTCTTGATCAGTAGGTAGAAGCAGATGAAGACGTCATGTTTTCCATTACTGAATACAGAAGAGGACTAAAGTCCTTCAGTGTCTTTAAGACGAAACTCTTGGTATTGATCAGTGTAGGACTGTTCATTTCATCCATCATCTGGGTCTTACAAGACGTCTTGAGGTGTGCTTAATGAATGTTTGTTAAATGTGATTTGTTCTTCTATGCAGGTGATTGTGTGACTGTAGTTTCACACACGCACGCACGCACAAGCGTCAACTTCTCTTCTGTGTGTCATTGAATGTCTGTTACACTTCATTAAAGTCATAATAACGGACTATATAAGTTCATGAACAGGGTCTCTTCACATCACACTGATGATGTTGTTTTCTTTCTTTGCAATCTCTCTCTCGTTATGTGTGTGTGTTACTGTAGTGTTGCAGATTCTGTGTGTGTAAGATTCACCATACCTAAGAAATATCCCAATGTTAAAATGAACACATTCATATTTATAGTTCTCAATATAAAGGAGTATTTAATAGTGTGTTCTGCATGTATCTTTGATTTGATTTTTTAAGTGAATGGATTCAGTAAAGCCGTTAGTACAATCTTAGCCGTTATAAATCTGTGTGACTGTACAGCACTTGGATCATTTCATCCATATACCATTTCAATCTTTAATGATAAACACACAATCTTGTGTATTGTGTTGTCAGATCTAGAGAAATCCAGAGAGTCCCTGGCAAACATGTATTGTGTGTCGTTCATGTAGCTGTAGATGTTCTCTGTGTAAATGATGAAACAGAATGTATTGCCAAAGTCTGTTTCACTGCGCTGAAGATGAGTTCCATAACAAAGATCAACAAGTAACCGCGTGGACTACACACTGTACTTCCATACTAACCTGTAAATAACTTTATAGCCTCGACGCGTTCATGACGGGAGTGGAATCTTAGCTAAAAAATTAATCTGCTGAATTATATTTATTAGCCTTCTCTTCTTTTACTCTAATTTAGTTTGAAGTAGTTTTAGTTTCTTTTGGATTTCTTGTCATTTGTTTGGGAATTTGTTCTCTTACGTCTCTGTTTTGATGTTTGTTAGCATCTTTTATATTTTGTTTTGTGAAGAAACACCATGTTAAGCGGAGGCTTGTGTTGAAGGGGGATCATAAATGATCTGGCTGGATTTGTCATGTTTTGATATACCGTACTCTTATGTCACATGCTTTTTTCTAAGATTTTACCAGTTAAAACTATCAATGCCTTGTACATCCTTATTGCAATATATAAATAAACCAATGAAACCAGCTGCTGTTTTGCTCATATATTTCCAGAACACACTCAAATTTCAATCAAATGTTAAACAGGTACAAATGTTTTCTAGGTCCCAAAATCCTGTCGTCATTTACTTTCCGTCTTGACATTTTAACTTGTATGAAGAACCTTTGAAGAATGTTGTTTCCCTACAAGAGAAAGAAGTGTGTGCTTCTGTCACTCTGTTACCAAGTTCTAGGATCAAAGTATCTCGTGTGTTCAGCAGAAGAAAGAAACTCACACGGGTTTAAAATGAAGAGAATGAGTAATTGATTCTGTCACTTGAATGTTTGTGAGTACACTAAAGATGATCGTGACAATGAGTCTGAGGTTTGTCAGTCTTTATATCAGGTTAACATAGAAAAGCTTTCGAGTTATTGTAACTGTAGATAACTAGATATGAATTCAATCACATGATGAATAAATAATGTATTTATAAACACAGCACAAGTATTTGTCAGGATGAGATGTGACTAAAGGTAGATCAGAAGTATTTTTGTGTGTCGTTCTGTCTGTATTCATCATAAAAAACATTAAAGCTGAAGACGATAACAACAGGAGCAACTTCTATCTGTACAGACACAATATGACAAACTTCATTCTGCAATAAACATCAACACTCCTCTGACTGTTGCTTATATTAACAGTTGTGTTGTTGTTGTTTATCTGGAGACTTATATGTTGTTGTGATTTTATTAGATTTGTGTTTTATCTTTGTCATATGAGACTTTCAGTGGTCAGAGGCTTTGTTTCCTACACACACTGACACACAAGATGTGTGAAGAGTTATTTACAGTACACACAAATTCTATTCATTGGGCTTAAAGTCACTGAAGTTTATTTGTGTTTAAAAACAGAATGCTACACTTCTTCTCGAGCGTGTTTTATTGAATACACAAATGCAATTACAAGAAGACATCCAAATAATTAACTAAACATGAACAAGACAAAACCATCCAACACAAAAAAACATCACAATAACAAAAATAAAGTGAGAGATGAACTTCTTAAATACATTTCACCTTTAGTATTAATCATTGAATTAAATCTATATGGGAAAAATACTCTCCAAACAAGATTCTGAATTATTTTCTTTACTTTTATATATAGGAACGTGTGTGTGCGTGTGTGTGTGTGTGTGTGCGTGCAGTAAAGATTATTCGCTCTCTCTCTAATCTAGAACTCTACGTCACTGTTCCTGGATGTTTTGACGTAGGTCACATGATGTGTGATGGCTTGACTGATATCAAGGGGTAATTTAACACTCATGATGAGATCAACTGGATGCTTTTCATCTCTCTTATAAACACAAACACACACTGACACACACAAACAATATAATCTGAGGGTATTCTGGCTCGTGTGTTAGTTTACATCAACTCATCTTCACAGCTCATCATAAATCCAGCTTAAAATCCCTCCTCACAGAAACACTTGAATCCTCCAATCACATCTGAGCATGTCCTTATTTCACATATGTCACCCACTGATGGGTTACATGGGTAACTTAGTTCAGCCTCTCCCAGGATGGGCTGTCGGGAGACGCTATATCAAATTAAGTACGCCCTGCTTGCAATCAAGGTCAATAAATACAGGTGCCAAGCCCCCGGCCCTTTCTCTTTTTGACATCTTGTTACTAGTGAAATGTTCCCGAGTAACCACACCACACAGAACTATGTTACCCATGTAACCCATCGTTCTATTTCAGTCAACACGCCACAGTTTGGGTCAACTGTGTACCAGATAATGTCAGGAGGGGAGAAAACTCAAGTTGGGCAATAACTCAAGGAAACCAGTTCATGCTAACAGAATATTTATTAGTTTAACTGTCATTTACATAATTAACTCATAGGGATTTCTGCACCTTGAGACTGTCTATATAAGGCAGATCATGTCTGCTCTGCTGTTTACAAGACAGTCGAAGAGACAGTTGTAGCAACACCTAGATGATAGAACTTGGCAAATGTCACAGATGATGACCAATCAGAGACACACCTCTCAACAATGCCCAGGAGGCAGCAACTCCTCATGTTGAGTGGGCCACCACTCCCTGTGGAAGAGGCCTCGCTGCACTGTGGTAGGTTAGCTAGTCCTACTGATTAAAATCTAGTCAGAGGAAAACTGGCTCCCCATCTGTGCCTAGCTTTCCCCCGAGCATGTATCTGGACCAGATGGTGGGTGTCCGGAACTAGAAAAGGCCCTCTACAGCTCTTGAACAAAGCGAAGTCCAGGACACGAACACCACGGATACCAATCCTCTGCAAAGACCTCGTCTGTGATGATCATTAGGATACGACCACAGCACACAGATGTGTCTTCTTTATTCTGCTGAAGTCTGGACCTGAACTGCTGGATTCGTCTGGTCAGAGGAAAACAAGGTTTTCCTCCATTTCTGTCACCGATGGAGTTTTGGTTTCCTTGCCACTGTCGCCTCTGGCTTGCTTAGTTGGGGTCACCTCACTTACAAAGATATCGTTGACTTGATTGAATTTGAACAGACACTTTTTAAGTAAACAAAGAGGACATCAACGAATTGAAAATGAATGAAACCATTTAAACTGGATAGAGATAACGTCCCCGAATTCAATAATGTATAAACTTTTAACATTAAGCATTATGACACACGGTTTTACTAATTACTGTTGTTAAGCTGCTTTGATGCAATGTATTTTGTCTAAAACACTATAGAAATAAAGCTGACATTGACATAAACAACTGATCCATAGCCTGTGTCGCGTGTCAGAAATATATCTTCTCAGTGCCTTCACAGGACAGATAAGATGTAGTCTGGCTGACTCCGCTGAATCTTGAGGAGGTGGATAGAATGGTTTTAGCACCAAGGGCCTGGAAACATAGGAATGTTTGGTATAATTGCGGGATTCGGAAGAAGTGAAATAGAGGATCCATTTTCTCCTAATCTCAAACATGCAGGATGTACAGAGAAGGTATGAATCTCACTGATGAGATAGATAAAAGAAATGCAGTCTTCAATGTCAGAAATTCCAACCCAATCTTATGCAATGGTTCAAAAGGTGTTTTTGTCAGAGCCTTCAATACAATATTAAGATCCCGTGAGGGAATAAGCCTTGCCCAAGATGGGCACAGTCTGCGAGCCCCCTTTAGAAATAGTGTTACCTCTGTAGCCTTCATGACAATCAGAAATAGCAGCTACATACCCTCTCAAGGTTGATTCTGTTACTCCTGTTTCCAGCATGGATTGGAGAAATGACAAGATTAAATCTACTTCAAAGAATAATGGGTCTATCTCTACTGACTGACACCACTAAGAAAACTTTTTCCATCTAGAAGCATAAAGCCGCCTTGTAGATGGGCCTTTGGCTGCCTGTAGAGTAGTTAGAACTGCCTCTCCGAAATTTCAGTCTGACTCCCGTCTAGTGCCAAGACGTGTAACTGGATTCAGGTGGGCGATCTGACTCGGGGCTGAGACAGCATATCCTGTCTGACTGGGAGACACCACGGTGACCCTTTCAGTAAGGTTTTTAAATCTGGCACTTATGACTGTTGAGGCCACTCTGGTGCCACCAGCAGGACTTTGGCCTTAACATTTCTCACTTTGGCTAGGACTGCAGGCAGAAGTGGGAAAGGAGGAAAAGCATCCAAGAGTACTGAGGGCCATTCGTTCCTCTGAGGTCCTCTGGGGCCCACCATTGAGTACCATAGGGCTCAATGTAGGGTTTCCTGTGTGGTAAAAAGATCTATTCTGGCCATGCTGAAACGAAGCCAGATGGCTTGTACCACTGAAGGGTGAAGACGCCATTCTCCTGGCCTTGGACCCCCCTTGACAGGAGGTCTGCTGCAATATTGTCCTCTCACGGCAGGTATACAGCCCTCAGGGACACCCCTTGAGCATGTGTCCATAACAGGAGATCCCGGGCCTTCTTCTGCAGGGATATTGAACATTCTCCGCCCTGGTGATTTATATATGATACGACAGATGAGCTGTCTGAACGAACAATTGCAAGTTTTCCTGTAGCTAAAGAAGAAAAGGGATTATGGCCCGAAATACTGCCTCCAGCTCTAAGAGGTTTATGTGTGCTCCTATCCATGGGGCATCCCATTTCCTTTGTACTGGATTGCCTCGCAAGACCGCTCCCCAGCCTGCTGGTGAGGCATCTGTTTTTGTGGTCTCCCTGAGCATAGTGGGTCCAACTTGACTCCCTTCTTCAGGCCTGGTGTTGAGAGCCACCCCTTGACTGCTGAGCGACAATCCCTAATCTCTTGGAATCTCTCTTTGTCCATTCTCGTATGGACTAGCTTTGTACCTTGCCAGCCATCGCTGTAAAAGGCGCATGTGGAGCAAACCTAATGGCACCACCTGACTGGCTGCCCCCAAAAGACCAAGCATTCTCAGACCCAACACCACTGTTATTTGCTCCTCTTGAGGAACTCGGACAGGCAGTCCTTCAACACTGACCACCTCTGGGAAGTCAGAGATGCTCTCATTATGGTTGAATTAAAAGTCCAGCCTTTGCTACCATGGTGGGAGTGAGACAACTCTTTTTGCTGTTCAGTGGCCGACCCAATTTCTGCAAGTGAGCTAGGAGCATCATTGTGCTAATCCTGGCCTGCTGCTCTGTAGGAGAGAAAAATTACAGAGTCGTCCAGGTAATTGAAAATACGTAGGCCTGGCCGACAAGGAGGGATGAGCGCCCATACATTTGGAGAAGGTGCGGGTAGCCAGAGACAGACCGAAGGGGAGAACATTTTACTCATAAGCGTTACCCTGAAAGTAAAACCTGGCATGGTTAATTTGATATACCGTCTCCTGACAGCTCATCCTGGGAGAGGCGGACCCATACTGTGGCGTGTTGACTGAAATGAAATAGAACACTAGTCCAAATCTGCATAAAACATACATATTCTAACAGTCATGAGTCCATTAAAAACAAACAAAACTTTACAAGATCTGATGTGTATGGACCATTTCACTGACGAGCACTACTTTAATTAAAGGCATCACTATTATGATCTTGTGGTATCTTCTTCTTCCTCTATCAAAACTAACAAGTCTTGCACGTTTGACCTAGACCCATGAATGAAGGTCAAATCCACCAGATTATTGAAGATAGGTGTGCTAAGACCTTTAGAAGTGATCTAAGGTACTGTGTTTGATGGGGGGGGCAAAATTCACCCAAAAAATCCCATAGACACGCCAAACACTATAACCACTATAATCATCACGCCCAGCATTGATAGGCCATGGCACCAAACAAGAATTTCAAAGGAAAATTTGGTTAAGCATGTCTTAAGAGGTTTGGAGAATTTGTAAAAACCCATAGAATTCCATAAAAAATGTCCAAGGTGTAATCTCTTCACAATATAGTGTCATAGAGACAAGAGGATTGGCAGCTTCATGATGAAGATGTGAAGCCAGGCCCATAGCAACCAAGCACATAGCTTAGCAATTACCTCTGAATCAGAACATCAAAGGGGCATGGGCATGCATGATCCTCACTCACACTTCTCAGAAAACACACCAATCAAGATTTCTTTAATAATCTTTACCTAAATTATTAATGTTCTGTTGCTTATGTTCTATTTAAACATTTATATGAAGTTAATAACAGACATCTGGATCAGTGTTGTTAAGGGTTTCCAAAGTGATCTATATAAAATATACACTGTTACTTAAATAATCTGTGTGTGTGTGTGTGTGTGTGTGTGTGTGTGTGTGTGTGTGTGTGTGTGTGTGCGTGCGTGCGTGCGTGCGTGCGTGCGTGCGTGTGTGTAAACTTATCTGGTTGAATATCTGTCATGTTTTTCTTGTCATGTGACCTGTGATGTTTGTTCAGCTGTGACACAGTAACTTGAAGTGTGAAACACATTTACTCAGGTGTTTAGGAATACATTCATCTCTCACGCTTGAGAAGAAACAACCGTCTCACCGTTTCTTTCTTATTGATTTGGTTTTTAAACCTATGAAAGTTATTCATTAATAAAGGTCTCCTGTGATCACATATGTCCATTTAATACATGAAATCTCAACAAAAGCTCTACATTATCCAGGATCTGTCATGTCCAGTGTTCTTGGCGTACTCTTTTGGACATACTTCCCATTATACACACTGGCATCATCACTACATGAACGTATTATTGGAAATGTATTGGCCCTTCGGTTATTATCTGCTGACACTGGGATTCAAACCAACAACCTTCTGATCACAAGTATAGCTGTCCAACCACCAGACTAGATCATTTCATGATTTGAATGAGTTTTTAATTCTTATTTATAACGAAAACAAGAAAATGGTATTTGAACACTTATTGGTTTTTAAACTTTTTTATCCAAAGTCACTTGGAAATGAGAAAGACATTTTAGGAAATGTAAAAACATAATATAAGAGGCATGTTTAATGGTTAGATTTTTGCAAAACACAATGACAAACAAAGGATGTATAAAAATAATGATTGATGATGTGAATGATAATGTGATGTCATGAGTGATAGAGTGATGCTGTAAATGATAGAGTGATTATATAAGGGATAATGTGATGACATGAGTGATAGAGTGATGCTGTAAATGATAGAGTGATTATATAAGGGATAATGTGATGTCATGAGTGATAGAGTGATGCTGTAAATGATAGAGTGATTATATAAGGGATAATGTGATGTCATGAGTGATAGAGTGATGCTGTAAATGATAGAGTGATTATATAAGGGATAATGTGATGTCATGAGTGATAGAGTGATGCTGTAAATGATAGAGTGATTATATAAGGGATAATGTGATGTCATGAGTGATAGAGTGATGCTGTAAATGATAGAGTGATTATATAAGGGATAATGTGATGTCATGAGTGATAGAGTGATGATGTAAATGATAGAGTGATTATATAAGGGATAATGTGATGTCATGAGTGATAGAGTGATGCTGTAAATGATAGAGTGATTATATAAGGGATAATGTGATGTCATGAGTGATAGAGTGATGCTGTAAATGATAGAGTGATTATATAAGGGATAATGTGATGTCATGAGTGATAGAGTGATGCTGTAAATGATAGAGTGATTATATAAGGGATAATGTGATGACATGAGTGATAGAGTGATGCTGTAAATGATAGAGTGATTATATAAGGGATAATGTGATGTCATGAGTGATAGAGTGATGCTGTAAATGATAGAGTGATTATATAAGGGATAATGTGATGTCATGAGAAATAGAGTGATGCTGTAAATGATAGAGTGATTATATAAGGGATAATGTGATGACATGAGTGATAGAGTGATGCTGTAAATGATAGAGTGATTATATAAGGGATAATGTGATGTCATGAGTGATAGAGTGATGCTGTAAATGATAGAGTGATTATATAAGGGATAATGTGATGACATGAGTGATAGAGTGATGCTGTAAATGATAGAGTGATTATATAAGGGATAATGTGATGTCATGAGTGATAGAGTGATGCTGTAAATGATAGAGTGATTATATAAGGGATAATGTGATGACATGAGTGATAGAGTGATGCTGTAAATGATAGAGTGATTATATAAGGGATAATGTGATGTCATGAGTGATAGAGTGATGCTGTAAATGATAGAGTGATTATATAAGGGATAATGTGATGTAATGAGTGATAGAGTGATGCTGTAAATGATAGAGTGATTATATAAGGGATAATGTGATGTCATGAGAAATAGAGTGATGCTGTAAATGATAGAGTGATTATATAAGGGATAATGTGATGACATGAGTGATAGAGTGATGCTGTAAATGATAGAGTGATTATATAAGGGATAATGTGATGTCATGAGTGATAGAGTGATGCTGTAAATGATAGAGTGATTATATAAGGGATAATGTGATGTCATGAGAGATAGAGTGATGCTGTAAATGATAGAGTGATTATATAAGGGATAATGTGATGACATGAGTGATAGAGTGATGCTGTAAATGATAGAGTGATTATATAAGGGATAATGTGATGTCATGAGTGATAGAGTGATGCTGTAAATGATAGAGTGATTATATAAGGGATAATGTGATGTCATGAGTGATAGAGTGATGCTGTAAATGATAGAGTGATTATATAAGGGATAATGTGATGTCATGAGTGATAGAGTGATGCTGTAAATGATAGAGTGATTATATAAGGGATAATGTGATGACATGAGTGATAGAGTGATGCTGTAAATGATAGAGTGATTATATAAGGGATAATGTGATGTCATGAGTGATAGAGTGATGCTGTAAATGATAGAGTGATTATATAAGGGATAATGTGATGTCATGAGTGATAGAGTGATGCTGTAAATGATAGAGTGATTATATAAGGGATAATGTGATGACATGAGTGATAGAGTGATGCTGTAAATGATAGAGTGATTATATAAGGGATAATGTGATGTCATGAGTGATAGAGTGATGCTGTAAATGATAGAGTGATTATATAAGGGATAATGTGATGTCATGAGTGATAGAGTGATGCTGTAAATGATAGAGTGATTATATAAGGGATAATGTGATGTCATGAGTGATAGAGTGATGCTGTAAATGATAGAGTGATTATATAAGGGATAATGTGATGTCATGAGTGATAGAGTGATGCTGTAAATGATAGAGTGATTATATAAGGGATAATGTGATGTCATGAGTGATAGAGTGATGCTGTAAATGATAGAGTGATTATATAAGGGATAATGTGATGTCATGAGTGATAGAGTGATGCTGTAAATGATAGAGTGATTATATAAGGGATAATGTGATGTCATGAGTGATAGAGTGATGCTGTAAATGATAGAGTGATTATATAAGGGATAATGTGATGTCATGAGTGATAGAGTGATGCTGTAAATGATAGAGTGATTATATAAGGGATAATGTGATGACATGAGTGATAGAGTGATGCTGTAAATGATAGAGTGATTATATAAGGGATAATGTGATGTCATGAGTGATAGAGTGATGCTGTAAATGATAGAGTGATTATATAAGGGATAATGTGATGTCATGAGTGATAGAGTGATGCTGTAAATGATAGAGTGATTATATAAGGGATAATGTGATGACATGAGTGATAGAGTGATGCTGTAAATGATAGAGTGATTATATAAGGGATAATGTGATGTCATGAGTGATAGAGTGATGCTGTAAATGATAGAGTGATTATATAAGGGATAATGTGATGTCATGAGTGATAGAGTGATGCTGTAAATGATAGAGTGATTATATAAGGGATAATGTGATGTCATGAGTGATAGAGTGATGCTGTAAATGATAGAGTGATTATATAAGGGATAATGTGATGTCATGAGTGATAGAGTGATGCTGTAAATGATAGAGTGATTATATAAGGGATAATGTGATGTCATGAGTGATAGAGTGATGCTGTAAATGATAGAGTGATTATATAAGGGATAATGTGATGACATGAGTGATAGAGTGATGCTGTAAATGATAGAGTGATTATATAAGGGATAATGTGATGTCATGAGTGATAGAGTGATGCTGTAAATGATAGAGTGATTATATAAGGGATAATGTGATGACATGAGTGATAGAGTGATGCTGTAAATGATAGAGCGATTATATAAGGGATAATGTGATGACATGAGTGATAGAGTGATGCTGTAAATGATAGAGCGATTATATAAGGGATAATGTGATGTCATGAGTGATAAAGTGATGCTGTAAATGATAGAGTGATTATATAAGGGATAATGTGATGTCATGAGTGATAGAGTGATGCTGTAAATGATAGAGTGATTATATAAGGGATAATGTGATGTCATGAGTGATAGAGTGATGCTGTAAATGATAGAGTGATTATATAAGGGATAATGTTATGTCATGAGTGATAGAGTGATGCTGTAAATGATAGAGTGATTATATAAGGGATAATGTGATGACATGAGTGATAGAGTGATGCTGTAAATGATAGAGCGATTATATAAGGGATAATGTGATGACATGAGTGATAGAGTGATGCTGTAAATGATAGAGTGATTATATAAGGGATAATGTGATGTCATGAGTGATAGAGTGATGCTGTAAATGATAGAGTGATTATATAAGGGATAATGTGATGTCATGAGTGATAGAGTGATGCTGTAAATGATAGAGTGATTATATAAGGGATAATGTGATGACATGAGTGATAGAGTGATGCTGTAAATGATAGAGTGATTATATAAGGGATAATGTGATGTCATGAGTGATAGAGTGATGCTGTAAATGATAGAGCGATTATATAAGGGATAATGTGATGACATGAGTGATAGAGTGATGCTGTAAATGATAGAGTGATTATATAAGGGATAATGTGATGACATGAGTGATAGAGTGATGCTGTAAATGATAGAGCGATTATATAAGGGATAATGTGATGTCATGAGTGATAGAGTGATTATATAAGGGATAATGTGATGTAAAATCAGAGGTTATGTGATGACACAAGTGATAGAGTGATGACATGAGTGGGAATGAGTTGTGGAAACAGTGAAAATGTGAATAAACTGTGATGTTATAATGTGATGTGAAAACAGTAATAATGTGATGACACAAGTGATGATGTTATAATGTGATGTGAAAACAGTAATAATGTGATGACACAAGTGATGATGTTATAATGTGATGTGAAAACAGTAATAATGTGATGACACAAGTGATGATGTTATAATGTGATAAGACGAGTAATAGCATGTCTAATACTGTGATGAGGTTTTTATTGATAATGTAACATAAACATTTTTTGACCAAAATGAATTGAGGAAAGAGATGACAATAAAATGAGTGTAGAGATATTGAAAGCATTGATCTCAGAACTGGATCTACAGAAAATGTTTGCTATTTAAAAAGTTAATAAAAAAAAGTCGTTTCACGTGAGTTAGTGTGCTTTGGATAAAAGTGTCGGCCACATACTTGTGTTTGAAATGTTGAGTCCATCACTGCAACTCTGCTGACACACAAACATCTCATCCTAAATGATTTCTAAAATATCCTCCTTGTGCTTGTGTGTATGTCCTACAGATGAGGAAATTCTGACTTAAAGTATAGACACACTGTGTTTATTTTATTTCTCATTTTTATTATTCTTTGTTGTTCTTCATCAAGTCATTAGTATATTACATTTACATTTACATTTAGTCATTTAGCAGACGCTTTTATCCAAAGTGACTTACAAAGAGTCGAGGAGACAATGAAGCGGTAGATTGCAGAGATAACAATAGATGAACAAGTGCTTCTACTCACTCTATATAAATATATATATCAGGTAAATCTGGAGGTCGTGGAGGTCGTGGAGGAGGACGGGGAACCTCAGATGGGTGCTCAGAACCCTCATCCTCTGTGAGTGGATGTATAAGTCTCTGAAAGTTCTAATGACCTCTCTTCCAGGGTGTGGATCGCTTCCTATGACAAAGGGTCCTTAATGTCTGAAGAAACTGACATTTTACCACATAAATATAATACATATAAATGTACAGAAAAGCAATAATTAAGTATCTGGAAACACTTAAATTGCAAACATGTCTTGGCCACCTAGAACCAATGAGGTACAGGAAAGAAAACGCAGGGATCATATTTGCAAAATACTCGAGAGGAAACAAAGAAGAAATAAAAAAAAGACAATACCAGAAACTCAGAAATGTAATCTTTTATATATGATGATCACATAGACAAAGAAACCTAGCTGACCAAGAAATCAGATAACACAAAAACCCCATGGCCTGTTATAGAAGGATTCTGGAGAACGAGTCAGTGTTTGGACCAAGACATCAACCACCGGTTCCTTAAGGACGAGATCAGTCAAGGGTAACGGTGGTAAGATGGTGTATAGATGTCTTTACAGAAAAGTTTTGTACATTAAAATCCATTGGCCAACTGCTTAACTGCATCCAAAGATACTCAAACCAGAAGGGCTTCTAACAAATAATCCAGGGGTTAGAAAAATCCTTGGGCAGTAAACCAACAGTTTCCAATATGAGGATTGGAAAGCGAGAGCAGCAGACAGCAAGCTGTAAACCCAACGGGACACATGGAGTAATACTAGTGAATCCTGGAGGTGAGGAGGAACACAGCCTCCGAGGAAAGATCCTGACGGTTGTGTTGTTCCAGGCCCTCAATGACACTTCATCAAACTAACAACCATCAAAATGACACGTTTCCTGTGAGTCATTATCCTGTATGAAACCGGGACGGTCAGTCGGGCTCTGAAGGTTGTGGCTTTGAATCTCAGGGCCTGCAGACTTTGCCTGAAGTGTCTTTGATAAGACATCTCACCCTACAGTCGGGATGCTTGCTTTAATCCTAACATTTGTGAGTTTATGTTATATTACAGGTTTATGATGATGGGTCAGTATTAAATGGCATTTTAAACTCTTTTTCATAACTTTGAGATAATGCTCAAGAATCAAAATGATAATCTAAAAGCTTATAAAAAAACACCATCCAATTTGAAACTTGATGTCTATGATATGATAGGACTGTCCTCTTGTGGTTGATTAAAGCACTCAGTCTCTTCTACATGTGTTCATGGACCTTTAAACAAAAGCGAAAGCTGAAATATGTTTAAAATGTGAATTTTATTCATGCGATTCCTGATGAAAAACACAAGGTTTAACACCGGTTAACAACATAATAAAAACACATACATTCAACGGTTTATAAATCTATAAATCATCTGTCTATATATATTACATACACACACATATACATAAACACGTACGTACGCATGTATGAATTCAAGATCACACTAATCAATACAAACAAAAGTGTGTCTGAAAACAGAATCTTGGTCACTAAGTATATCAGATACCGCAGGAAATACACACACACACGATACGCATAGATGTGTTGACGTTACACACACGAATAATTGTGTCGATTAATATGTTTTATATTAAGGGTTATCAAGAGCAGAAAACATCTGCTGCAAATACTTTCATACTGAAACTATTAATAACACAAGCGAAATGTTATAATCTCATTAGTGCTGTTTAAGTTCTTATTGAAGTGGATTTTGTCTCAAGGGACTGTTACTGTTACTGATGCTTTATCTTTATAAAACCATCTACATATGAGCAGCTTTTAAAAAATTCTTGTGAATATACGTTTTGTTAAGAGCACGTGTGAAAATGGACGAGGTTTAAGAACTTCTTTTCCCAGAATGCATCTAGAGTCGGATCCTGCCTGAGATGATTTCATCGTACAGCAGTGTTGTGAGGGGGGTGTAGTTTTTCTTGGACGCGTCCAGGAAGTAAAGCGGCTGATGAACGACATCTGGATTAAAGCCCTGCTCCACAAGCGCTCCCTTCCTTTGTTTGAACGTTTCCGTTACATCTAAGGAATTCTGCAGAACAAAAGCAGGAAAACAAGCACATGCACATACAAACCGACAGAGATTATTGACGGCGATAACAACACACATCGGGCGCAGTTTCTTATATTGTATTTCAAATATACCTGAACCCTCAGGAACCACGGCCATGAGTACGGAGGAAGAGTGTGATGCAGATGAGTGTAAAATTTCTCTCCATCTAAATCACGACCGTCCTTTAACACAACCGCAGCCATTCCTGCCCGACCCTCATATCCTGAAAACATTCAATCCTACATCAGACTGCAGCTTTATGTCATGAGGATGATGACGATGGAAGAAACAAAGAGGTAAATCACCTGGTACGGTGACACCGTACACACTGACGTCCTGCAGGAAGTCCAAAC
This sequence comes from Triplophysa yarkandensis, assembly GCA_033220385.1. Classification (NCBI taxonomy): domain Eukaryota; kingdom Metazoa; phylum Chordata; class Actinopteri; order Cypriniformes; family Nemacheilidae; genus Triplophysa; species Triplophysa yarkandensis. The sequence goes on along the minus strand of JAWHQN010000154.1, from coordinate 221,629 downwards.
CACCCAACACCTCTGAAACTTCCATCGTCGACACATTTTCACCTTTCCACCTGAAACAAAAATGACATCAGACAGCTGAAAGTGTCTCAACAGAGATTGCACAGAAGTTTAAGTTTTACCTAAAAGTGTCCCCAATCCTGTCTTTAAAATAGACAAAGTCTCTGTGGTCCTGTAGCATGAGATCTCCTGTGTTGAAATAAACATCTCCCTTCTTGAAGATGTCTCGCAGGAGTTTCTTTTCTGACAGACCTTTATCCCCAGCATAACCCAGAAACGGATTGGTGAAGGTCAGGGGAGCGACCAGTAAACCAGTTTCACCTGAAATCCCAATATCAAAAGTGTCACTTATTGCTGTTACTTCATTAAACTAAACAGCGCCAAACAGTGCAAAATACCAGAGACACCATGCAAAAAACCAGGAGAAATATCACAACAGAAATATCACAAAACATCACGAAGAAACATCAGAGTTATCCACAAAACATCACGAAGAAACATCAGAGTTATCCACAAAATATCATTAGAAGCATGGGAAGAATTAGAAATATTGCAAAACATCATGGGAAGAATTAGAAATATTGCAAAACATCATGGGAAGAATTAGAAATATTGCAAAACATTATGGGAAGAATTAGAAATATTGCAAAACATTATGGGAAGAATTAGAAATATTGCAAAACATTATGGGAAGAATTAGAAATATTGCAAAACATTATGGGAAGAATTAGAAATATTGCAAAACATTATGTAAAGCATTAGAAATATAACTTTAAGAGTCTCGGTTACTTGACTGTAAGCCTGTTTCCTGAAAAAGCGGGAACAAGATTTTGCGTTTAACACACTATGGGAAGACATTTCTTTGTTTGACTGGTTGTGAAGCATGTGTACCAAACACACCAATATTCGTCTTTAATAACCTCTGTGGGTGTCATCTTTGACACACACGCCTAAGGCTATATATAAGTGTAAAACCCACACGCCATGTCTCAAAGGATGTCCAGGCATGCCTACAGTGCAGCGGCACTGTTGTGCAAAGGTGCAACATCTCCTTCCCATTACTTCAAGAAACAGGTTAACAGTCTAGTAACCCGAGACGTTCCCTATCATAAGCTGCACTCAATGCTGCATTTTATATGCTTTGGGAACGAGAAAAACAATGCAGCAGCAGGGGAAGTGTCTGAACCTCTCAAGCTGTGTAGTACGAGTGTGCACAAGCATTTGAGAGGCCTCAGACCCGACTGGAGAAGATCAGCCCATAGAAGATCCATCCCCCTGGTTGAATGAGCTCAAACTCCAAGTGGCGAAGCTTGACCACACGCCATCCCCCACCCAATGTGATATAGCATTCCTAGTGGCAGCTGCCACCTGGTTGCGGCCTCCGTAGCAAATTAAAAGCTGCTCTTACTTGCACCAATGTATGGTACGGTGGATGTTAAGTCTTTAGAGCACATAGTCTGGTGTTATGAACCGGATGTACGGTTGCGAAAGCAACTTTTAGAGGATAATAAGGGAGAGGATTTAAAATAGTCTTGACCAAGCCCAGAGGCAGGCAGGATGCACCCTCAACTGTAGGCAGGATGGCGTGACCGACAGAGCCTGCAAATCCCCAACTCTCTTTTAGGAGAAATAATAGCCATTAGAAAATACATCTTTAGGGTCAGAAACCAGAAAGATGTTTAAAAGGAAAGTCAAGTAGGCCCTTGTGCACTATAGCCAAGTCCCATAAAAGGGAGGGTTACTCTTACAGGTGGTCTCGACCGCTTGGCACCACGAATGAAGTGGGCAATTAAAGGGTGTTTCCCCACAGAGACCCCTTCAAACGGAGCATGACTAGCAGAGATGTCGGCCAAATGGTCTCGTAGGGTTGCAGGATGTGTGCCTGAGGACAACTTGTCTTGCAGGAATTGCAGCACTGGAACAAGCTGGCAGTGAACTGGATCTGCATGATGTCTTACACCACCCCTGGAAAAACACCTCATATGAGGGCATAGCTACTTTTAATTGAGGGAGCTCTAGAACTAAGAATGGTCTCTATGATGTCAGGTGGAATCCTAGTATCTCTTGCGTGTATCTCTTGGAATCGCCCAAGGCAAGCCATCAAGGAGGGATACTAGATCATAGAAACATGCTCTGGTCGGCCAAAACACCAGAAACACCCTGCAAAAGGTCGCACACACCAGAAATATCAACCCCGCACATATAATCAATTGTTAAAGCAAAACATCATGTGAAACATCCCAGGAACATCAGCACAACAAGGCACAAAACACCAAAAACATCATGAGAAGCATCAGAAATGTAACAAGGAACATCATTAGAAACATTCAAAATATCATGCAAAAACCACAAAAATGCAAAACATCGGAAATATCATACAAAACTAGGGATGCATTGAAATAAATTCTTGGCCGAACCCCAAAAAAAGAGGAAACCAACGCTGAAAATTAAACAATTATGCAGATTATTAGTACCGTTATACTTATGGCTATGAATACGTACCAACCTTACTAAAATCAAGGTTTTGCACAAAATAAATTTAAAGAAAAAATAAATGACAATTTATGAAAATATTTATGAAGCACATTGAAACAATGCACAGTATAAAAAAGCACTAGAAATATGACAGAAAACAAAATGAGAAATGTCAGAAATATGACACAAACGCTGCTCAAAACAACATCGATATTCGGTGAAATATCATGAGAAACACAATGCAAAACGACATAAGAAAGATTATGAGAAACATTAAAAATACAGCACCTCTGCTCACCTTTACTGGCTTTAATACAGTGTCCGTTATCTGTCCTGATGACCTCACCCGTCTGAGGATCACACTTCAACAACTCAAAAGGCAAACTGAGCTGAAACAAAGGGACAAGATCACACATCACAAACCAGCAAACTATGTATGAATCACATATCTATCACAAATATCACATGACATATTTATCACAAATATCACATGACATATTTATCACAAATATCACTTAAACATATCACATGTCTCTAAAGCTCTTATTCTGCGAAACACTCGGTCTCAGTCAATTATTTACATTTACACAAGGCGTTACGGAAGGAAAAAATGAACTGAAAGAAAAGAGAATCTACGAATTCTCATAAAATGACCTGTGAGAAACGGACTTTGAATGTCCAATTCCAATAATAACACACCTTATTGAAATAAGTGGCACGGCCGATGGGCCCGACTTCATCCGTGTAATTCACAAAACCAATGCTGGCCTCGGTTAAACCGTAAGATTCACGGATCTTGATCTTCCCAAAGCGCCGAACGAACTCTCTCCACACATCGGCTCGGAGACCGCTTCCGGCAGCCAGACGAACGCGATGAAGAGATTCCTCTGTCGTCTGAAACCAATTAAACACATGATGAGAACATCATGGCTCATGAACGTGCGACATGTGTTTGTACCTTTTCTTGATTGATCAAATATCGACAGAGTTCACCGATGTACTGAAAGACAGTGACATCATACTTCACGCAGTCCTTCCAAAACTGACTGGCAGAGAACTTCTTCTTCAAGACACAAGTCGCCCCTAAAAACGAACCTCAATGTCAACAACCATTCCTTCAATCATAGTGTACATGTGTGACATGCATCGGTGCAATCAACTAACATCATGTTCTTACAAAACAACGGATGTTTTCAGCTGTGTGATGTCTTAATATAATGCAGGAGGGCCTACCGAGATGAATGCATCCTCCGATCCCGAGCAGCGATGCAGACATGTGATAGAGTGGCAGCGTGAGATAGACTCGGTCATCAGCACCCGCTCCACACATGCGCAGGAACGCCATACACATGACAGCTTTCATGTGACTGATACGAGCCGCCTTCGGCAGTCCTACAGAACACAGCGACTAACAGTTATTGATCTTTAAGGAGTAAATCGAATGGAAATTTAAAGGTGCAGTTTTGATAAATGATATTCCAACAATGAGATTACAAGGTTCATACAAGGTGTCAAATCAGTTTCAGTAGTCACTGGTGACTTACTAAAGGGTGTTTTACTTCTGCATCCACAGCCTACATAGGGACCCTACGCAGTAACCTACGTGGTAGCCTGATGTACAAGAAGGTAACTACGCATCAAAGCAAGTGAAGTACAAGTGCTGTGATTGTTTCTCTGCGTGAACTCCAGCTGCTATCACTGCTAAAGGCCTCGCATCAGCGTACCAAGCGCTTCTTTTTTTTAACACAAGCTACAAGCGTCACTCTACTGACGCCTAGTAGTCATTGAAAGAAAGTGGTTTGTCTTTCTAAAAGAAAAGGTCTATCCATAAATCAAACATTTGAAATATATACTTTTTTTTATCTTAATGTAAAATGCTGTAAATCAACTAGCTTCAAATCTTTTTAAATGGTTGTTATTGAAAGAGAATTCTATCATCGTTTCATCATCCTCATGTCCAGTTTCGTTCTTCCGGAGAACATAGAAGGAGATAGTTTGAAAAATATTGACAATCACACATCACTGAATGAACATAATTGAGGCTTTTCTTAGAGAAACGTTTGGGTTCCTCTTCCTTCTGTATGTTAGTAGAGTATAATCTTCCGAAGAAATCACATGTCTTAGACTACGGCAAAAGTCCGGATTGTAGTCATCAAGTTATTTCTGGAAGGAGTCGATGATGACATGTAGCACATTCACATAATGTCTGCCCTGTTTGAGGCAGGGTTTCGCTGAACGTGTTCATGCTGATATTAAAGGTCCGTTCTGGATGTTTTTGAAACTTGGATTGGGTTTACAGTGTGCAATTTAACGTGTTATTTCGCATGTTAAAAAAAACACATTCACAATTTATTTATCTGTACACCGTTTTTTTCACTGTCATAAAAACGGCTGATAAATTCCTTGTTCTGATGAAGTCTCTCCTTCCGAAATACATAACGAGTTCTGATTGGGCCAGCGGTTCCCTCGTATACAGATGGACACATTTTACAGGCTTATCTCCTGAGCCACTACACAAAGGAACAATATGTTAGTGATGTGGTGGTTATGAGCTCTGTTGTTACCAGGGGGCTGTGCCCTTGGACTCGTATGCCAGGGCTGTAGCGTCCACAAGCAAGTGTAAGAGGCATTGTTTAGCAGATCACAGAGAAAAACTCTATATAAAATATAAAAGCGTGGGGGGCTCATAGATGCAGAATACAGCTGACCTGGTGAAAACACGACTGATCAGACAGATGTGTCCTCCTGTAGACACTCAGAGAACAGTGTTAATCCAGCACAACTGTATACTTGCAGAGATTGCAAGAAGCAATGTCAACTGGGGCAAAGCAGCGCGGGCAGAAGATATTTACTGTCAGTTAAGGGGGATTGACTGCACATTTCTGTCTATCCAGCCAGACTTGGTGCGATTGGATGCTTCAGCAGAGGTCAGGTATGGATGCCCGTCCCATAGGTGGATCTCGAACTCGACATGATGACAGAGAACCTCTACCCTTACCCGCTCACTCTCACTCTTTCTTTTTTCTTTGTTATCTCTGCTATTTACCTGGTCATTGTCTTCTTTATTCTTTGTAAGACGTTTTGGATTAATGCGAACATGTATATGTTTGTGTACCTGTAGTGCCTGATGTGAAGATGAATAAGAAGTTGGACATGAGTTTCGGTTGAGGGACGTCAACTGAAGGTTTCTCTGGAGGGGCAGTGTTCACTTTGTCCAAGAGCGTCCTTACATCTGGATGTGATGAGACCTCTGAACACACCCAAACATCAATCTTGTCTTCTTTCAGCATCGGCAGCAGCTCATCGACACATCCCATCAGATCTACAAACACACAACATACTCATTATAATAGGACATAAAACATTCATCTGATTACAATCATCATGAAGACTGAACATAATTGACATGCTCATTCAAATCTCTCGTAATTATAAAAAGGGCTTTCACAAAGATTAAGCACCGTGGGGACAAATATTATATAATATTTTATATGTTTGTGTCTCCTTCAAATATTGCTCATGAATTTTTTATTTACTTATTGCAAATTTGGCTGTTAATGATAACCAATAATTCTTTTATATTTTGAGGCCGATAGCTGATATATATGCTTATGAAAATAAAATCTAAGCGTGAAACAACGAACAACTGATTTTATTTTACATATTGGAAAAGTTTGAACTGATATCTGAACCAAAGTGGCCAGTAAAAAGCAGGAGAAGTAGAAATAATACCTTATTTATTGGCCTAAAGAGAGAAACCTCATTTTATTATTAGACTGATAATGATAATACTAAAATAGCATTTATGAACGTTGACTTCATAAACTTTCTTTTAAATATTAAACCTTATCACTGTCATTAAATCAGAAGATTTTTATTGGCCTTTGTGAAATCCCCCTCTCGGTAACATTGTTGTAGCACTTGTTCACCTATTGTTGTATCGGCTATTTACCGCTTCATTGTCTCCTCGACTATTGTAAGTCGCTTTGGATAAAAGCGTCTGCTAAATGACTAAATGTAAATGTAAATGTAAGTCTCTTTGGATAAAAGCGTCTGCTAAATGACTAAATGTAAATGTAAATGTAAATGTAAGTCTCTTTGGATAAAAGCGTCTGCTAAATGACTAAATGTAAATGTAAATGTAAGTCTCTTTGGATAAAAGCGTCTGCTAAATGACTAAATGTAAATGTAAATGTAAGTCTCTTTGGATAAAAGCGTCTGCTAAATGACTAAATGTAAATGTAAATGTAAGTCTCTTTGGGTAAAAGCGTCTGCTTAATGACTAAATGTAAATGTAAATGTAAGTCGCTTTGGATAAAAGCGTCTGCTAAATGACTAAATGTAAATGTAATGTAAGTCTCTTTGGATAAAAGCGTCTGCTAAATGACTAAATGTAAATGTAAGTCGCTTTGGATAAAAGCGTCTGCTAAATGACTAAATGTAAATGTAAGTCTCTTTGGATAAAAGCGTCTGCTAAATGACTAAATGAATAAATGTAAATGTAAGTAGCTTTGGATAAAAGCGTCTGCTAAATGAATAAATGTAAATGTAAGTCGCTTTGGATGAAAGCGTCTGCTAAATGACTAAATGACTAAATGTAAATGTAAGTCTCTTTGGATAAAAGCGTCTGCTAAATGACTAAATGAATAAATGTAAATGTAAGTAGCTTTGGATAAAAGCGTCTGCTAAACGACTAAATGTAAATGTAAGTCGCTTTGGATAAAAGCGTCTGCTAAATGACTAAATGTAAATGTAAGTTGCTTTGGATAAAAGCGTCTGCTAAATGACTAAATGTAAATGTAAATGTAAATCGCTTTGGATAAAAGCGTCTGCTAAATGACTAAATGTAAATGTAAATGTAAGTCGCTTTGGATAAAAGCGTCTGCTAAATGACTAAATGTAAATGTAAGTTGCTTTGGATAAAAGCGTCTGCTAAATGACTAAATGTAAATGTAAGTCGCTTTGGATAAAAGCGTCTGCTAAATGACTAAATGACTAAATGTAAATGTAAGTAGCTTTGGATAAAAGCGTCTGCTAAATGACTAAATGTAAATGTAAATGTAAGTTGCTTTGGATAAAAGCGTCTGCTAAATGACTAAATGTAAATGTAAGTCGCTTTGGATAAAAGCGTCTGCTAAATGACTAAATGACTAAATGTAAATGTAAGTCTCTTTGGATAAAAGCGTCTGCTAAATGACTAAATGACTAAATGTAAATGTAAGTTGCTGTGGATAAAAGCGTCTGCTAAATGACTAAATGTAAATGTAAGTCGCTTTGGATAAAAGCGTCTGCTAAATGACTAAATGTAAATGTAAGTTGCTTTGGATAAAAGCGTCTGCTAAATGACTAAATGTAAATGTAAATGTAAATCGCTTTGGATAAAAGCGTCTGCTAAATGACTAAATGTAAATGTAAATGTAAATCGCTTTGGATAAAAGCGTCTGCTAAATGACTAAATGTAAATGTAAATGTAAGTCGCTTTGGATAAAAGCGTCTGCTAAATGACTAAATGTAAATGTAAGTTGCTTTGGATAAAAGCGTCTGCTAAATGACTAAATGTAAATGTAAGTCCCTTTGGATAAAAGCGTCTGCTAAATGACTAAATGTAAATGTAAGTCCCTTTGGATAAAAGCGTCTGCTAAATGACTAAATGTAAATGTAAATGTAAGTTGCTTTGGATAAAAGCGTCTGCTAAATGACTAAATGTAAATGTAACTGTAAGTCGCTTTGGATAAAAGCGTCTGCTAAATGACTAAATGTAAATGTAAATGTAAATGTAAATGTAAATGTAAATGTAGATAAGTGTCATTCCTTGGCAGTGGTTTAGCAGAGGATCGGCAGTGAGCTGCAGAAGAACAGACCGGAAGTAAAGAAGAAGTAAAGAGAAGAAAGAACGGATCGTGACGTGTCTCGCCTGCACCGATGACGAGTGTGTCAGCTGCGCAGCTGCGCAGACAGTGACGTAACGCCTGCGCCTTCAGGTTGCAGTTGAGGAACGCGACCTCGCAGCCCAGTTTGGCGAGTCCGAACCAGACGCAGATGAAGTCCACTTCATTCCTCATGAGCAGAGACGCCACGCGTCCGCGCTGCAGCCCGCACGCCGACGCAAACACGCGCGCGAACCTGTTGGCCCTCTCGTCCACGTGCGTGTACGTGAGAGTGTGAGGTCCGCTCACGAGGAACACTTTCCGTGGACTCGATCTCACCCGAGCCTCAAAGTTCTGCACCAGCGTGACGTCACCGACCTTCACGCTGCGCATCAGCGAGCTCCCCACGCGACGAACTCTGACATAAAACACGAAATCTGCCCAGAAGTGGCGATCAAAGTTCATCTGCAGAACAAACACCGTCAGCAGGCCCACACACACCGAACACACCAGCACACACAACATGATATTTCGAGAAATGTGCCGAGACTCGAGCGTGAGTCTCTCTGCCTGCTGTTTAAATCTCCTCGAACTCTACTGCGCATGTGCACAACTAACAATAAACTAATATATATATAAATATATATAAATATAAATATATAAATATATAAATATAACACTGAATAATAATAAAGTGACTTTATATAAATATATAAATATAAATGTATAAATATATATAAATATATAAATATATAAATATATAAATATATATAAATATAAATATATAAATATATAAATATAAATATATAAATATAAATATAAAAATATAAATATATAAATATAACACTGAATAATAATAAAGTTATTTTATATAAATATAACACGGAATAATAATAAAGTTATTTTATATAAATATAACACTGAATAATAATAAAGTTATTTTATATAAATATAACACTGAATAATAATAAAGTGACTTTATATAAATATAACACTGAATAATAATAAAGTTATTTTATATAAATATAACACTGAATAATAATAAAGTTATTTTATATAAATATAACACTGAATAATAATAAAGTGACTTTATATAAATATAACACTGAATAATAATAAAGTTATTTTATATAAATATAACACTGAATAATAATAAAGTTATTTTATATAAATATAACACTGAATAATAATAAAGTGACTTTATATAAATATAACACTGAATAATAATAAAGTTATTTTATATAAATATAACACTGAATAATAATAAAGTGACTTTATATAAATATAACACTGAAGAATAATAAAGTTATTTTATATAAATATAACACTGAATAATAATAAAGTGACTTTATATAAATATAACACTGAATAATAATAAAGTTATTTTATATAAATATAACACTGAATAATAATAAAGTTATTTTATATAAATATAACACTGAATAATAATAAAGTGACTTTATATAAATATAACACTGAATAATAATAAAGTTATTTTATATAAATATAACACTGAATAATAATATAGTTAATTTATATAAATATATAACTGAATAATAATAAAGTTATTTTATATAAATATAACACTGAAGAATAATAAAGTTATTTTATATAAATATAACACTGAAGAATAATAAAGTGACTTTATATAAATATAACACTGAAGAATAATAAAGTTATTTTATATAAATATAACACTGAATAATAATAAAGTGACTTTATATAAATATAACACTGAAGAATAATAAAGTTATTTTATATAAATATAACACTGAAGAATAATAAAGTGACTTTATATAAATATAACACTGAAGAATAATAAAGTGACTTTATATAAATATAACACTGAAGAATAATAAAGTTATTTTATATAAATATAACACTGAAGAATAATAAAGTGACTTTATATAAATATAACACTGAAGAATAATAAAGTGACTTTATATAAATATAACACTGAAGAATAATAAAGTTATTTTATATAAATATAACACTTAATAATAATAAAGTGACTTTATATAAATATAACACTAAATAATAATAAAGTGACTTTATATAAATATAACACTGAATAATAATAAAGTTATTTTATATAAATATAACACTTAATAATAATATAGTTAATTTATATAAATATATAACTGAATAATAATAAAGTTATTTTATATAAATATAACACTGAATAATAATAAAGTGACTTTATATAAATATAACACTGAATAATAATAAAGTTATTTTATATAAATATAACACTTAATAATAATATAGTTAATTTATATAAATATATAACTGAATAATAATAAAGTTATTTTATATAAATATAACACTGAATAATAATAAAGTGACTTTATATAAATATAACACTGAAGAATAATAAAGTTATTTTATATAAATATAACACTGAATAATAATAAAGTGACTTTATATAAATATAACACTGAATAATAATAAAGTGACTTTATATAAATATAACACTGAATAATAATAAAGTTATTTTATATAAATATAACACTGAATAATAATAAAGTGACTTTATATAAATATAACTCTGAATAATAATAAAGTGACTTTATATAAATATAACACTGAATAATAATAAAGTGACTTTATATAAATATAACACTGAATAATAATAAAGTGACTTTATATAAATATAACACTGAAGAATAATAAAGTTATTTTATATAAATATAACACTGAATAATAATAAAGTGACTTTATATAAATATAACACTGAATAATAATAAAGTGACTTTATATAAATATAACACTGAATAATAATAAAGTTATTTTATATAAATATAACACTGAATAATAATAAAGTGACTTTATATAAATATAACACTGAATAATAATAAAGTTATTTTATATAAATATAACACTGAATAATAATAAAGTGACTTTATATAAATATAACACTGAAGAATAATAAAGTTATTTTATATAAATATAACACTGAATAATAATAAAGTGACTTTATATAAATATAACACTGAATAATAATAAAGTGACTTTATATAAATATAACACTGAATAATAATAAAGTTATTTTATATAAATATAACACTGAATAATAATAAAGTGACTTTATATAAATATAACACTGAATAATAATAAAGTGACTTTATATAAATATAACACTGAATAATAATAAAGTGACTTTATATAAATATAACACTGAATAATAATAAAGTGACTTTATATAAATATAACACTGAAGAATAATAAAGTTATTTTATATAAATATAACACTGAATAATAATAAAGTGACTTTATATAAATATAACACTGAATAATAATAAAGTGACTTTATATAAATATAACACTGAATAATAATAAAGTTATTTTATATAAATATAACACTGAATAATAATAAAGTGACTTTATATAAATATAACTCTGAATAATAATAAAGTGACTTTATATAAATATAACACTGAATAATAATAAAGTGACTTTATATAAATATAACACTGAATAATAATAAAGTGACTTTATATAAATATAACACTGAAGAATAATAAAGTTATTTTATATAAATATAACACTGAATAATAATAAAGTGACTTTATATAAATATAACACTGAATAATAATAAAGTGACTTTATATAAATATAACACTGAATAATAATAAAGTTATTTTATATAAATATAACACTGAATAATAATAAAGTGACTTTATATAAATATAACACTGAATAATAATAAAGTTATTTTATATAAATATAACACTGAATAATAATAAAGTGACTTTATATAAATATAACACTGAAGAATAATAAAGTTATTTTATATAAATATAACACTGAATAATAATAAAGTGACTTTATATAAATATAACACTGAATAATAATAAAGTGACTTTATATAAATATAACACTGAATAATAATAAAGTTATTTTATATAAATATAACACTGAATAATAATAAAGTGACTTTATATAAATATAACACTGAATAATAATAAAGTGACTTTATATAAATATAACACTGAATAATAATAAAGTGACTTTATATAAATATAACACTGAATAATAATAAAGTGACTTTATATAAATATAACACTGAATAATAATAAAGTGACTTTATATAAATATAACACGGAATAATAATAAAGTGACTTTATATAAATATAACACTGAATAATAATAAAGTGACTTTATATAAATATAACACTGAATAATAATAAAGTTATTTTATATAAATATAACACTGAATAATAATAAAGTGACTTTATATAAATATAACACTGAATAATAATAAAGTGACTTTATATAAATATAACACTGAATAATAATAAAGTGACTTTATATAAATATAACACTGAATAATAATAAAGTGACTTTATATAAATATAACACTGAATAATAATAAAGTTATTTTATATAAATATAACACTGAATAATAATAAAGTTATTTTATACAAATATAACACTGAATAATAATAAAGTGACTTTATATAAATATAACACTGAATAATAATAAAGTTATTTTATACAAATATAACACTGAATAATAATAAAGTTATTTTATATAAATATAACACTGAATAATAATAAAGTTATTTTATACAAATATAACACTGAATAATAATAAAGTTATTTTATATAAATATAACACTGAATAATAATAAAGTTATTTTATATAAATATAACACTGAATAATAATAAATTTATTTTATATAAATATAACACTGAATAATAATAAAGTTATTTTATATAAATATAACACTGAATAATAATAAAGTGACTTTATATAAATATAACACTGAATAATAATAAAGTTATTTTATATAAATATAACACTGAATAATAATAAAGTTATTTTATACAAATATAACACTGAATAATAATAAAGTGACTTTATATAAATATAACACTGAATAATAATAAAGTTATTTTATATAAATATAACACTGAATAATAATAAAGTGACTTTATATAAATATAACACTGAATAATAATAAAGTGACTTTATATAAATATAACACTGAATAATAATAAAGTTATTTTATATAAATATAACACTGAATAATAATAAAGTGACTTTATATAAATATAACACTGAATAATAATAAAGTTATTTTATATAAATATAACACTGAATAATAATAAAGTGACTTTATATAAATATAACACTGAATAATAATAAAGTGACTTTTTATAAATATAACACTGAATAATAATAAAGTGACTTTATATAAATATAACACTGAATAATAATAAAGTTATTTTATATAAATATAACACTGAATAATAATAAAGTGACTTTATATAAATATAACACTGAATAATAATAAAGTTATTTTATATAAATATAACACTGAATAATAATAAAGTGACTTTATATAAATATAACACTGAATAATAATAAAGTGACTTTATATAAATATAACACTGAATAATAATAAAGTTATTTTATATAAATATAACACTGAATAATAATAAAGTGACTTTATATAAATATAACACTGAATAATAATAAAGTTATTTTATATAAATATAACACTGAATAATAATAAAGTGACTTTATATAAATATAACACTGAATAATAATAAAGTTATTTTATATAAATATAACACTGAATAATAATAAAGTTATTTTATACAAATATAACACTGAATAATAATAAAGTGACTTTATATAAATATAACACTGAATAATAATAAAGTTATTTTATATAAATATAACACTGAATAATAATAAAGTGACTTTATATAAATATAACACTGAATAATAATAAAGTGACTTTATATAAATATAACACTGAATAATAATAAAGTTATTTTATATAAATATAACACTGAATAATAATAAAGTGACTTTATATAAATATAACACTGAATAATAATAAAGTTATTTTATATAAATATAACACTGAATAATAATAAAGTGACTTTATATAAATATAACACTGAATAATAATAAAGTGACTTTATATAAATATAACACTGAATAATAATAAAGTGACTTTATATAAATATAACACTGAATAATAATAAAGTGACTTTATATAAATATAACACTGAATAATAATAAAGTGACTTTATATAAATATAACACTGAATAATAATAAAGTTATTTTATATAAATATAACACTGAATAATAATAAAGTTATTTTATACAAATATAACACTGAATAATAATAAAGTGACTTTATATAAATATAACACTGAATAATAATAAAGTTATTTTATACAAATATAACACTGAATAATAATAAAGTTATTTTATATAAATATAACACTGAATAATAATAAAGTTATTTTATACAAATATAACACTGAATAATAATAAAGTTATTTTATATAAATATAACACTGAATAATAATAAAGTTATTTTATACAAATATAACACTGAATAATAATAAAGTGACTTTATATAAATATAACACTGAATAATAATAAAGTGACTTTATATAAATATAACACTGAATAATAATAAAGTTATTTTATATAAATATAACACTGAATAATAATAAAGTGACTTTATATAAATATAACACTGAATAATAATAAAGTGACTTTATATAAATATAACACTGAATAATAATAAAGTGACTTTATATAAATATAACACTGAATAATAATAAAGTGACTTTATATAAATATAACACTGAATAATAATAAAGTGACTTTATATAAATATAACACTGAATAATAATAAAGTTATTTTATATAAATATAACACTGAATAATAATAAAGTTATTTTATACAAATATAACACTGAATAATAATAAAGTGACTTTATATAAATATAACACTGAATAATAATAAAGTTATTTTATACAAATATAACACTGAATAATAATAAAGTTATTTTATATAAATATAACACTGAATAATAATAAATTGACTTTATATAAATATAACACTTTTAATGCATAAACATCAGAATTAATGAATAATAATAAAGTGACTTTATATAAATATAACACTTTTAATACATAAACATTAGAAATTATGTTAGGGGTTTATTTTATTGTCAAATGTTATATATTTTATATAAGTCAAGTATAACACTTTAAAATTATGTTAAATCAAGTAATATTAATATAATTATTATTATTAATAATAATAATAATAATAATAACAATAATAATAATAATAATAATAATGATAATATTTAATCATAAAGTAAAATGGGCTCATTTAAGTTGTCAGTATTCTGTTTTATGTTGTATTTTATAAATATAATAATACATAAAGTATTTGATAAAGTATTCATAAGAGTGTTTTTTAATGACTGGAATAACTTTGTGTGTACTAAAGTGATGTTTTTAAACTCTTCACACAGTTTTTACAAGCTTTCAGATCATTTCACACTGTTTCACACTAAAACGTTTACAATATGTAAAGATACTTCAGTACAGTTCAATTTATAAAAGGGAAAAATGTTTGGAATTTAAAGTTTATTTTAGCCATGTGATTTGATAAATGTTATGAAAATAATGCAATTTATAAACTGTACACGTTTCTTTACACATGTAATGAAACTATCTAGTGTTTATAATTTACTCAAGTATCCGTCACATGACACATTATCCATGTTTACATTACAGTACAAAATACTTTCTCATTTTCTAGAGATAATAGGTAATGAAAATGAAAAGACTAAAGTGTTCAGATAACATATTTGATCATATATAATCAGTATGTAGAAATGGTTTAACTGCGAGAATTTCGCATGTCTATATCTTGTTTATTTTTGTGTTTAAGTAGTTCTGACCTAACATGAAGTTTTGCTCAAGGTCCATCCGAGTCCAGAAATAATAAATGGACCCAGATGATGGTGCTAGAATACAGACTAACAGACCCAGATCTCATGTTCACAGAACTCAGTTTCTCTTCGAACCATTTATTTAGAACAGAGAGATACATTCTTATAAACTTGTTAGAAAAAACACAAATGGATAATATAATGAAACAAATGAAATATAATACAATATTATATAAAAACAATCTAGAACAGATAATTGTAGAATCATCTACAGCTTTATATTATTAATACAGAAACTCAAAAAATGCTGTAAAAAATAGGGCTTATTGTTGTGTGTTAAAATAAAAGAATGATCCATATTAAGTTTTTACAGTTGTTTTATCTGTTTTTATTTTTTACAACTTGTATTGCATTCAATTAAAGTTAAGCATTACAATCAGTCCATACAAAAAAGGGAAAACGGTAGTGGTAATGTCTTTTTTATGGATTTTTTAAAGTGTGCAATAAAAACACAACCCACCACAGTTCTCTGTCCTGTGTCTATTAAACTGTCACACGTGAACACCCTGTGTTTGCAAATTTATTCATAGAATTTTTTGACCCTTTCTGCATTTGTGCTGTAACATATACACTGCCTCATTAGAAACTTCTGAAGCGTACTGTGAGACATTATCTTACTTAAGATCATCTTCTTTCTTCTAAGATGACTTCTAACGGAAATGTCTCAGTTATTCTTGTAACTTCTGTTTCCTGATGGAGGAATTCAATCAACTTTTGTGCTGTGGAACTCTGGAGGTCAGAGGTTATCCCAAGGATGGGCAGACACCATGTACAGAGCACTTGCTTGGGCACTCAGCTTGGTAAGATGAGGTGCTGCAATGGGCTTAGTGATTGAGGAAATGTCTTTACAGTACTTGACCCTATGGGGGGAATGAGAGAGGCTAGTGCACTTACTCACCTGGAGAGGGGGAAAGTGCTTTTGCGGATGAAGGATGAGCTTGCAGAAGTTCTCACGAGGAGGCTACACGCCGATGGAGTAAGATCTCCCTGCAAATGGGCACAGGAGATCTTGAGATCAAAATGGAGCAGTGATGGTATTGATGATCCAGTGCAGCATTTTCTGTGTGGAAACAGCCCTTCCCATACTGCTCACTTACCTCTGAAACAGAAAAGAGCTGCAGAATGCATGCTATCCAAGTAGAGACGCAGGTCACAGTGGGAAGTTCAGGCGAGTTCACTACATGGTCCCAGAAAAAGGGTGGTGGGAATCTTGGAAACCGAGCCAAGCCGGTGTCCAGGATCATCTATAAGAGTTTCCCAGTGGGCGCTTGCAGATCATTTACCAGCCACCAGCAGAGCCGTCTTTATATTCACACTCCCAAAAAGGCTCAGGGAAGACCGAGGGGCAAGGATGTGGCGGCGGTGGGGAGTAATGGTAATTCACAGAGTGCTGTTGTGTGAGGCTCTTCTGGGAACCTGACACTGGGGCAGTCATCATCTGATGTTGCGAATGTTAGAGGTGTAATCCCAAGGTTACTGGTTATATACTACATACCAACCAAACCACCAAGTGAATAACAGCCCTCTCCTCCACCTTCAATTCCACCACTGAGATGAGTCCCTTGAGCAAGACATCGTTCCCCTGAACTGCTCCTCAAGGGCCACAGCATGACTGACCACTGCTCCGAGTGTGTGTTCACAGTCTGTGTGTGTTCACAGTCTGTGTGTGTTCACAGTCTGTGTGTGTTCATAGTGTCTGTATGTGTGTGTTCAAAGTGTCTGTATGTGTGTGTTCAAAGTGTGTGTGTTCACAGTGTCTATATGTCTGTGTGTTCATAGTGTCTGTATGTGTGTGTTCACAGTCTGTGTGTGTTCACAGTTCATGTGTGTTCACAGTGTCTGTATGTGTGTGTTCAAAGTGTGTGTGTTCACAGTGTCTATATGTCTGTGTGTTCATAGTGTCTGTATGTGTGTGTTCACAGTCTGTGTGTTCACAGTTTCTGTATGTGTGTGTTCACAGTATGTGTGTGTGTGTTCAAAGTGTCTGTATGTGTGTGTTCAAAGTGTGTGTGTTCATAGTGTCTGTATGTGTGTGTTCAAAGTGTGTGTGTTCAGAGTGTCTGTATGTGTGTGTTCAAAGTGTGTGTGTTCATAGTGTCTGTATGTGTGTGTTCAAAGTGTGTGTGTTCAGAGTGTCTGTATGTGTGTGTTCAAAGTGTGTTTTTTCACAGTGTCTGTATGTGTGTGTTCACAGTCTGTATGTGTTCACAGTTCATGTGTGTTCACAGTGTCTGTATGTGTGTGTTCACAGTCTGTGTGTGTTCATAGTGTCTGTATGTGTGTGTTCATAGTGTCTGTATGTGTGTGTTCACAGTCTGTGTGTGTTCACAGTTCATGTGTGTTCACAGTGTCTGTATGTGTGTGTTCAAAGTGTGTGTGTTCATAGTGTCTGTATGTGTGTGTTCATAGTGTCTGTATGTGTGTGTTCAAAGTGTGTGTGTTCAGAGTCTGTGTATTCACAGTGTCTGTATGTGTGTGTTCAAAGTGTGTGTGTTCATAGTGTCTGTATGTGTGTGTTCAAAGTGTGTGTGTTCAGAGTGTCTGTATGTGTGTGTTCAAAGTGTGTTTTTTCACAGTGTCTGTATGTGTGTGTTCACAGTCTGTATGTGTTCACAGTTTATGTGTGTTCAAAGTGTCTGTATGTGTGTGCTCACAGTCTGTGTGTTCAAAGTCTGTGTGTGTTCACAGTCTGTGTGTGTTCACAGTCTGTGTGTTACAGTGTCTGTATGTGTGTGTTCACAGTCTGTGTGTTCACAATGTCTCTATGTGTGTGTTCAAAGTCTGTGTGTGTTCACAGTGTCTGTATGTGTGTGTTCACAGTCTGTGTGTTACAGTGTCTGTATGTGTGTGTTCACAGTCTAAGTGTGTGTGTTCACAGTCTGTATGTGTGTGTGTTCACAGTTTGTATGTGTTCACAGTGTCTGTATGTGTGTGTTCACAGTGTCTGTATGTGTGTGCTCACAGTCTGTGTATGTTCACAGTGTCTGTATGTGTGTGTTCACAGTCTGTGTATGTTCACAGTGTCTGTATGTGTGTGTTCACAGTCTGTGTGTTCACAGTGACTGTATGTGTGTGTTCACAGTCTGTGTATGTTCAGAGTGTCTGTATGTGTGTGTTCACAGTCTGTGTATGTTCACAGTGTCTGTATGTGTGTGTTCACAGTCTGTGTGTGTTCACAGTCTGTGTGTTCACAGTGACTGTATGTGTGTGTTCACAGTCTGTGTATGTTCACAGTGTCTGTATGTGTGTGTTCACAGTCTGTGTGTGTTCACAGTCTGTGTGTTCAGAGTGTCTGTATGTGTGTGTTCACAGTCTGTGTATGTTCACAGTGTCTGTATGTGTGTGTTCACAGTCTGTGTATGTTCAGAGTGTCTGTATGTGTGTGTTCACAGTCTGTGTGTTCACAGTGCCTGTATGTGTGTGTTCACAGTCTGTGAGTTCACAGTGTCTGTATGTGTGTGTTCACAGTCTGTGTGTGTGGACTCTGATGGGTTAAATGCAGAGCACAAATTCATTTTACATTTACATTTCTTCCTTTGGCAGACGCTCTTATCCAAAGTGACTGACAGTATTATGCAGTAGTCAATCATCACTGCAGGGGTGAGGTCTCTTGCTCAAGGACACTTCAGTTATTGTGTGCTGGCCCTGGGATTCGAACCCACAAACTTCCACTTACAAGTCCAAAGCTTACTGTCATTGTACGTCTCATTCAGTCCCGCTCTGACAAATGCCTTAGTGACTCCCAACCAAAGAAGTAAGTATGGCTGTGAACAAACCAACAGTGTCTTTGTGAGATCCACCCTAACATCCTCTTCGCATGTGCATATAGTAAGGTGAACACCACCTTACTACCAAAATGAATGGGACGTTCAAACCCAATTCTATGCTGTCATCAATTTAAAATATGTGAATGGCCAATTTTGATAGAAACATGAGAGAGAACCTCATCATTTTAAGGCAACACAGGGAGAAGACTGGTAGTGCTGTTTCTTCCGTGAATCTGAAGTACATTTATCTCACAATCAGACCGCCATTAACAAAATACACATGTTCTTTGAAATATTGACTATCCACCTGTGCTTGTTTCTGACAGGTTACATCAGTCACAAACAGTAGACTTTTACTTTTTTAAATGCAACAGCAGAGTTTGGCATCAAGCATTGTGTTGGTCATCAGGTCCATATAATCAACATGAAACAATAGTCACACAACACGTACCATACCATGTCCTGTTAACGTTGCTTTTGAATGACTGGTCTCGTCAGTCATTCTGCAATCAAACAACTCGCCTCCATGTCCGACTGCATCTGTCAGGACATTCTAGAATCTTTAACAGTTGGATTTTGCCAACCTTAAATATTGCTATTGTTAAATATTTAAAGAGAGTGAACCCGACAGAACGAAATGTACATTCACTGAAGAATCTTTATGTTGTTCATTTGCTAAACTAGACACAGCCATATTTATTTTAATCAATGATATATTACGAAACGAAGTGCATTCGTCTTCAGCGAGACTGGAGAGGTCAAAGGACTCGTGGGTCTTTTCTCCATGGCCTAAAACACGAAATCATGTGAGGATGCAAATGATGTAGGGACATTCTTTTTTTTAACATAATGACACAAACAAACGTGTAATTAAGTGATACTAATAGACAAACGTTTAAAAACAATTGCTAGACTTAGAACAATTGCTTGCTTTCTTGATCCAGAACGGTGGTGTCAAATATCGACATTTCCTTGGAGAGATATTTGTTAGATATACAACAAAATACAGTCCTGATTTTAAATTCACAGTTATAACACCTAGTCTCAAACAATGATATAGAATCCTCTTCATTTGTTTAAGCAACATTGAGATATTCTGAGTTCATATGAGAACGAGATGTCCCACAGGACTATGATCGGCACATGAGTGCTATGTGTGGAAGATTAATCCTTAATGCTTTATTCCTTTTACATGGTGAACTGTTTGTGCTCTCCTTGAAAATGAGTAAGAATACAAGGGTACTTTAGGTGCACTTTTAATGGACACAGCCAGCAAAGGTCATGTAGCACACTTTAATAAGTTAAGTCAGTCTAGGTCTCGTGGTTAGAGAGTTCTACTTGTAAGCGGAAGGTTGCGAAAGGTTGCGAATCTCACCTAGAGCGACAGTGTTCTAAAGAAAGAATAGATAAAGGAAGAAAGGGGTTAGTATACAACTGATTTCTGTTGCACTCCAAACTGGTGAAGTGATTTAAATGACATTGCTTCATTGACATAAACAAAGTTCCCTTTCAGTTGGTCTCTCGACGTTGTGTCGACTGAATGGGGTTGAACTTGAAAACCTGTTTGTGAAGGCCAATTCATTTTAAGAATGAATCAATTCATGTCCCTGTCCGCCATGACTGATATAAAAAAAGATCATTCCTTACTTTTTGTTCTTCAGAACCTGGCATGCCTTGTGCATGCCTCTCGATTGTCTCGAGTCTTCTAAGTTGCTGGTATCTATGATGCAGAGCAGCGAATCATTCCCGAGTGTGACATTCCCTGGGTGTTTCAGCATCTTTGGAGGTGGTTTACCAAAAGAGCAAATTTCCTTCAAGATTTCCAATCTGGGCAAAGCGAGTGGTTCTGTAATGGGACGCCGCTGATCTGTTGGGTGTGACCAGATCATTGAGGACAGAGATTGTAATGAAATCTGCCTGCAGTCTCTGGGTCTCCGGCACGCTGTGGACGGCCTCATGAGAGGGCCCTTCCTGTCTACGAGCAGTCAAAGATTAAGACATTCTGTCTTTGAGAAATCAGCCACCACTTCACGTGCTTCCCGTCAGCGTACACATGGATGGGCTGCCACCTCAGGAGCAGCGGTGGCGATCTGGGCAAGGACGTCACTACGTCAGCCTCTGGCTCGCAGACACAACAAACCCTAGATTGCTCATCTTCTCCCTCTGCGCGCGAAATTTCCCTCTTTGCATCAATGCATCTGGGAGCCAGCTGTTAGCTTCCGAACCAGAAGACATCTGGTCTCGTCTTTACCGGCGAGTGTCGGGCTTCAGTGACGGCCTGCATCCCAGCAGTCCTGGCTGGATTTGTGGTACATTGAGATGCACAGAGCCATTAAACCGCCCCGCCCCTGTGTCAGTGTTCCCGGAGGTGCGAAACATGCTCAACAAGACATGGAAGGTGCCCCTCTCGGCCGGGCTCCGTCATGGTGAGTCTGCACTTTCACTTCCCTCGATTGGGGCATGGCAGTGTACAGAGGAACGTGCAGTCAAGAAGCATTTATGCCCGAAGTCTGCCGCCACCCAAATTTGGGCTTATGAAGCTGCGGGGGACATGCGTGCAGCAGCAACAGCAGGTGGGGATGTCGGACGGTGACCCCAGGCCGCCACAGAACCACCCTCCACAGTGCGAAGGAGCAGGTGGTCCCTCAAGTATCGTTGGCATTAAGTTACCAGCCTGTAAGCAGCTTTACACTCCATCTCTGTGGAGTGAATCCCCACCTCGGGGACATGAATTGGTTAATTCACCCAATTGGCATTTCATTCATTGTCCTTTTCAACAGGCTCAGAGACAAGCAAGCCGCAGTTTGATTCCCAGGTCCGGTAGGTAACGACTGACGTACCCTTGAGCAGGATGCCTAACCCTCATTCGCTTGCCCGGGCGCTGCTGCTCCAGGTGTGTGTGTTCACGACTGGCAGTGCATGTGTTCACCACTCACTGGATGGGTTAAATGCAGAGGTCACATTTTGGGTATGGGTCACCATATTTGACAAATAGGTCACTTTCAGTTTAAAAGATCAACACCAGTCAATCGACACAACATCTCGTTCCCTCTTTCAGGTATCTGAGGTTACCATAAGGTAAAAACTGGAGATGTTTCTATGACCACTAATGTTAAGACTGTTCAATTATTGTCATGACCTTTTGACTTTTGCACAGTCCTTTATGTTAAAGCAATATTAAAATATTTTGAAATACTGGCTCAATAATTAATACTTTCTAACAAGCATTATTTAATTATTGTTCTCAACAATCCTTTCTTTAATTAAAAAGCAAACAGTAATGACATCCATTTATATTCATTATAATGCATCATCATCTCCAGCAGACTTTCAGTGTCTTGAGTTTCTAAGACAACGATGTGTCCATCACGGGTATGATCGGCACCTTCTCGTCTCCAGTGCTATGTTGGTTACTTCGCTTGTGTCTGGTTAATTTGATTGTGAATCCCAATTTATTATTAGAACTAGAAACGATTTCTATTCTAGCAACAAATGAACATTTTAAATTGTATATTTGAATCAGAGTTCATCCAGAATATACATTATTAAACGTTTAATATGGATCAAACCTTTATCAATGTTATATATGAATGGACCTGTTCATGGCTTCAAACAACTTTAATCGTCCATGGCTGTGTTTTACAGAATATAATTATTTTAAAGATTTCTACAGATTCATTTACTGAGGTTACGGTCGGATGTTTTGCCGGAGAAATGTTAATTTTTGTGGATCTCTTGAATATGTCATTTTGTGGTTTGTTATCCAATCCTTCCCCGGAAGTAAATTTGCATTTGTATTTTTGTGCAGAGACACAATCTGTGTGTGTTGTGTTGAATATGATCTGTGTCAAATCTCAAGGATCCTGAAATCCTCTACTGCTGTTCTGTATTACACCATTTTTACACAATAACTAAACACAGGAATTTATTTCACTAAAAGTTTTGTAATACAAATACAACTTTTTTTAAGGAAACAATTAACACGTTAAAATAAAGACATGATATTTGTACAAGATAAACAAGTAATAATATTGATTGATAACTTGTGTGGAAATTCTCTGTATGCTAACCTCGTCTGACTGACCAATAAGAACCAAGTATTCCAAAGTTTGAGCAGTATATAATTGTATTTTCTAATATCTTTTAACTGTATATATAAGTATTGTTGACAAAAGTCCTTAACCATCAAGTCCGAGTCCAAAATTGGACTCAAGTCAAGTCCTTAGTTGTAAGTCCAAGTCGAATTAAAAATATTATTTAATAAAAATATGGCAAAATATAAAATGTTATTGTTTGCTTTCTACTAATTACACCAAAGCTAACATAAAATAAAAAAACATAAAGACTTGTCATCATTATTAGATGTATATGATCTCATAACATTATTAATCATCTTGTGTTTATATTAGATGTATATTGATCAGATGTAAGTGTTGTGTGTTTATTTGTGTGTGATTGATCAGATGTAAGTGTTGTGTGTTTATTTGTGTGTGATTGATCAGATGTAAGAGTTGTGTGTTTATTTGTGTGTGATTGATCAGATTTAAGTGTTGTGTGTTTATTTGTGTGTGATTGATCAGATGTAAGTGTTGTGTGTTTATTTGTGTGTGATTGATCAGATGTAAGAGTTGTGTGTTTATTTGTGTGTGATTGATCAGATTTAAGTGTTGTGTGTTTATTTGTGTGTGATTGATCAGATGTAAGTGTTGTGTGTTTATTTGTGTGTGATTGATCAGATGTAAGTGTTGTGTGTTTATTTGTGTGTGATTGATCAGATGTAAGTGTTGTGTGTTTATTTGTGTGTGATTGATCAGATGTAAGTGTTGTGTGTTTATTTGTGTGTGATTGATCAGATGTAAGTGTTGTGTGTTTATTTGTGTGTGATTGATCAGATGTAAGTGTTGTGTGTTTATTTGTGTGTGATTGATCAGATGTAAGTGTTGTGTGTTTATTTGTGTGTGATTGATCAGATGTAAGTGTTGTGTGTTTATTTGTGTGTGATTGATCAGATTTAAGTGTTGTGTGTTTATTTGTGTGTGATTGATCAGATGTAAGTGTTGTGTGTTTATTTGTGTGTGATTGATCAGATGTAAGAGTTGTGTGTTTATTTGTGTGTGATTGATCAGATTTAAGTGTTGTGTGTTTATTTGTGTGTGATTGATCAGATGTAAGAGTTGTGTGTTTATTTGTGTGTGATTGATCAGATTTAAGTGTTGTGTGTTTATTTGTGTGTGATTGATCAGATTTAAGTGTTGTGTGTTTATTTGTGTGTGATTGATCAGATGTAAGTGTTGTGTGTTTATTTGTGTGTGATTGATCAGATGTAAGAGTTGTGTGTTTATTTGTGTGTGATTGATCAGATTTAAGTGTTGTGTGTTTATTTGTGTGTGATTGATCAGATGTAAGTGTTGTGTGTTTATTTGTGTGTGATTGACCAGATTTAAGTGTTGTGTGTTTATTTGTGTGTGATTGATCAGATGTAAGTGTTGTGTGTTTATTTGTGTGTGATTGATCAGATTTAAGAGTTGTGTGTTTATTTGTGTGTGATTGATCAGATGTAAGAGTTGTGTGTTTATTTGTGTTTATTTGTGTGTGATTGATCAGATGTAAGAGTTGTGTGTTTATTTGTGTTTATTTGTGTGTGATTGATCAGATGTAAGTGTTGTGTGTTTATTTGTGTGTGATTGATCAGATGTAAGAGTTGTGTGTTTATTTGTGTGTGATTGATCAGATGTAAGAGTTGTGTGTTTATTTGTGTGTGATTGATCAGATGTAAGAGTTGTGTGTTTATTTGTGTTTATTTGTGTGTGATTGATCAGATTTAAGTGTTGTGTGTTTATTTGTGTGTGATTGATCAGATTTAAGTGTTGTGTGTTTATATTAGATGTATATTGATCAGATGTAAGTGTTGTGTGTTTATTTGTGTGTGATTGATCAGATGTAAGTGTTGTGTGTTTATTTGTGTGTGATTGATCAGATGTAAGAGTTGTGTGTTTATTTGTGTGTGATTGATCAGATGTAAGTGTTGTGTGTTTATTTGTGTGTGATTGATCAGATTTAAGTGTTGTGTGTTTATTTGTGTGTGATTGATCAGATTTAAGTGTTGTGTGTTTATTTGTGTGTGATTGATCAGATTTAAGTGTTGTGTGTTTATTTGTGTGTGATTGATCAGATGTAAGTGTTGTGTGTTTATTTGTGTGTGATTGATCAGATTTAAGTGTTGTGTGTTTATTTGTGTGTGATTGATCAGATTTAAGTGTTGTGTGTTTATTTGTGTGTGATTGATCAGATTTAAGAGTTGTGTGTTTATTTGTGTGTGATTGATCAGATTTAAGTGTTGTGTGTTTATTTGTGTGTGATTGATCAGATTTAAGTGTTGTGTGTTTATATTAGATGTATATTGATCAGATGTAAGTGTTGTGTGTTTATTTGTGTGTGATTGATCAGATGTAAGAGTTGTGTGTTTATTTGTGTGTGATTGATCAGATGTAAGTGTTGTGTGTTTATTTGTGTGTGATTGATCAGATTTAAGAGTTGTGTGTTTATTTGTGTGTGATTGATCAGATGTAAGAGTTGTGTGTTTATTTGTGTGTGATTGATCAGATGTAAGAGTTGTGTGTTTATTTGTGTGTGATTGATCAGATTTAAGTGTTGTGTGTTTATTTGTGTGTGATTGATCAGATGTAAGTGTTGTGTGTTTATTTGTGTGTGATTGATCAGATTTAAGTGTTGTGTGTTTATTTGTGTGTGATTGATCAGATGTAAGTGTTGTGTGTTTATTTGTGTGTGATTGATCAGATGTAAGTGTTGTGTGTTTATTTGTGTGTGATTGATCAGATGTAAGAGTTGTGTGTTTATTTGTGTGTGATTGATCAGATGTAAGTGTTGTGTGTTTATTTGTGTGTGATTGATCAGATGTAAGTGTTGTGTGTTTATTTGTGTGTGATTGATCAGATGTAAGTGTTGTGTGTTTATTTGTGTGTGATTGATCAGATTTAAGTGTTGTGTGTTTATTTGTGTGTGATTGATCAGATGTAAGTGTTGTGTGTTTATTTGTGTGTGATTGATCAGATTTAAGTGTTGTGTGTTTATTTGTGTGTGATTGATCAGATGTAAGTGTTGTGTGTTTATTTGTGTGTGATTGATCAGATGTAAGAGTTGTGTGTTTATTTGTGTGTGATTGATCAGATGTAAGTGTTGTGTGTTTATTTGTGTGTGATTGATCAGATTTAAGTGTTGTGTGTTTATTTGTGTGTGATTGATCAGATTTAAGTGTTGTGTGTTTATTTGTGTGTGATTGATCAGATTTAAGTGTTGTGTGTTTATTTGTGTGTGATTGATCAGATGTAAGTGTTGTGTGTTTATTTGTGTGTGATTGATCAGATTTAAGTGTTGTGTGTTTATTTGTGTGTGATTGATCAGATTTAAGTGTTGTGTGTTTATTTGTGTGTGATTGATCAGATTTAAGAGTTGTGTGTTTATTTGTGTGTGATTGATCAGATTTAAGTGTTGTGTGTTTATTTGTGTGTGATTGATCAGATGTAAGTGTTGTGTGTTTATTTGTGTGTGATTGATCAGATTTAAGTGTTGTGTGTTTATTTGTGTGTGATTGATCAGATTTAAGTGTTGTGTGTTTATTTGTGTGTGATTGATCAGATGTAAGAGTTGTGTGTTTATTTGTGTGTGATTGATCAGATGTAAGTGTTGTGTGTTTATTTGTGTGTGATTGATCAGATTTAAGAGTTGTGTGTTTATTTGTGTGTGATTGATCAGATGTAAGAGTTGTGTGTTTATTTGTGTGTGATTGATCAGATGTAAGAGTTGTGTGTTTATTTGTGTGTGATTGATCAGATGTAAGAGTTGTGTGTTTATTTGTGTTTATTTGTGTGTGATTGATCAGATTTAAGTGTTGTGTGTTTATTTGTGTGTGATTGATCAGATTTAAGAGTTGTGTGTTTATTTGTGTGTGATTGATCAGATGTAAGAGTTGTGTGTTTATTTGTGTGTGATTGATCAGATTTAAGTGTTGTGTGTTTATTTGTGTGTGATTGATCAGATGTAAGAGTTGTGTGTTTATTTGTGTGTGATTGATCAGATTTAAGTGTTGTGTGTTTATTTGTGTGTGATTGATCAGATGTAAGAGTTGTGTGTTTATTTGTGTGTGATTGATCAGATGTAAGAGTTGTGTGTTTATTTGTGTGTGATTGATCAGATTTAAGAGTTGTGTGTTTATTTGTGTGTGATTGATCAGATGTAAGTGTTGTGTGTTTATTTGTGTGTGATTGATCAGATTTAAGTGTTGTGTGTTTATTTGTGTGTGATTGATCAGATTTAAGTGTTGTGTGTTTATTTGTGTGTGATTGATCAGATGTAAGTGTTGTGTGTTTATTTGTGTGTGATTGATCAGATTTAAGAGTTGTGTGTTTATTTGTGTGTGATTGATCAGATTTAAGTGTTGTGTGTTTATTTGTGTGTGATTGATCAGATGTAAGTGTTGTGTGTTTATTTGTGTGTGATTGATCAGATTTAAGTGTTGTGTGTTTATTTGTGTGTGATTGATCAGATTTAAGAGTTGTGTGTTTATTTGTGTATGATTGATCAGATGTAAGAGTTGTGTGTTTATTTGTGTGTGATTGATCAGATTTAAGTGTTGTGTGTTTATTTGTGTGTGATTGATCAGATGTAAGAGTTGTGTGTTTATTTGTGTGTGATTGATCAGATTTAAGTGTTGTGTGTTTATTTGTGTGTGATTGATCAGATGTAAGTGTTGTGTGTTTATTTGTGTGTGATTGATCAGATTTAAGTGTTGTGTGTTTATTTGTGTGTGATTGATCAGATTTAAGTGTTGTGTGTTTATTTGTGTGTGATTGATCAGATTTAAGAGTTGTGTGTTTATTTGTGTGTGATTGATCAGATTTAAGTGTTGTGTGTTTATTTGTGTGTGATTGATCAGATTTAAGTGTTGTGTGTTTATTTGTGTGTGATTGATCAGATTTAAGAGTTGTGTGTTTATTTGTGTGTGATTGATCAGATGTAAGAGTTGTGTGTTTATTTGTGTGTGATTGATCAGATGTAAGAGTTGTGTGTTTATTTGTGTGTGATTGATCAGATGTAAGAGTTGTGTGTTTATTTGTGTTTATTTGTGTGTGATTGATCAGATTTAAGTGTTGTGTGTTTATTTGTGTGTGATTGATCAGATTTAAGAGTTGTGTGTTTATTTGTGTGTGATTGATCAGATGTAAGAGTTGTGTGTTTATTTGTGTGTGATTGATCAGATTTAAGTGTTGTGTGTTTATTTGTGTGTGATTGATCAGATGTAAGAGTTGTGTGTTTATTTGTGTGTGATTGATCAGATTTAAGTGTTGTGTGTTTATTTGTGTGTGATTGATCAGATGTAAGAGTTGTGTGTTTATTTGTGTGTGATTGATCAGATGTAAGAGTTGTGTGTTTATTTGTGTGTGATTGATCAGATTTAAGAGTTGTGTGTTTATTTGTGTGTGATTGATCAGATTTAAGTGTTGTGTGTTTATTTGTGTGTGATTGATCAGATTTAAGTGTTGTGTGTTTATTTGTGTGTGATTGATCAGATTTAAGTGTTGTGTGTTTATTTGTGTGTGATTGATCAGATTTAAGTGTTGTGTGTTTATTTGTGTGTGATTGATCAGATTTAAGTGTTGTGTGTTTATTTGTGTGTGATTGATCAGATGTAAGTGTTGTGTGTTTATTTGTGTGTGATTGATCAGATTTAAGAGTTGTGTGTTTATTTGTGTGTGATTGATCAGATGTAAGAGTTGTGTGTTTATTTGTGTGTGATTGATCAGATGTAAGTGTTGTGTGTTTATTTGTGTGTGATTGATCAGATTTAAGAGTTGTGTGTTTATTTGTGTGTGATTGATCAGATGTAAGTGTTGTGTGTTTATTTGTGTGTGATTGATCAGATGTAAGTGTTGTGTGTTTATTTGTGTGTGATTGATCAGATGTAAGTGTTGTGTGTTTATTTGTGTGTGATTGATCAGATTTAAGTGTTGTGTGTTTATTTGTGTGTGATTGACCAGATTTAAGAGTTGTGTGTTTATTTGTGTGTGATTGATCAGATGTAAGTGTTGTGTGTTTATTTGTGTGTGATTGATCAGATGTAAGAGTTGTGTGTTTATTTGTGTGTGATTGATCAGATGTAAGTGTTGTGTGTTTATTTGTGTGTGATTGATCAGATGTAAGAGTTGTGTGTTTATTTGTGTGTGATTGATCAGATGTAAGTGTTGTGTGTTTATTTGTGTGTGATTGATCAGATGTAAGTGTTGTGTGTTTATTTGTGTGTGATTGATCAGATGTAAGAGTTGTGTGTTTATTTGTGTGTGATTGATCAGATGTAAGAGTTGTGTGTTTATTTGTGTGTGACTGATCAGATTTAAGAGTTGTGTGTTTATTTGTGTGTGATTGATCAGATTTAAGTGTTGTGTGTTTATTTGTGTGTGATTGATCAGATGTAAGTGTTGTGTGTTTATTTGTGTGTGATTGATCAGATGTAAGTGTTGTGTGTTTATTTGTGTGTGATTGATCAGATTTAAGAGTTGTGTGTTTATTTGTGTGTGATTGATCAGATGTAAGTGTTGTGTGTTTATTTGTGTGTGATTGATCAGATGTAAGTGTTGTGTGTTTATTTGTGTGTGATTGATCAGATGTAAGTGTTGTGTGTTTATTTGTGTGTGATTGATCAGATTTAAGTGTTGTGTGTTTATTTGTGTGTGATTGATCAGATTTAAGAGTTGTGTGTTTATTTGTGTGTGATTGATCAGATGTAAGAGTTGTGTGTTTATTTGTGTGTGATTGATCAGATTTAAGTGTTGTGTGTTTATTTGTGTGTGATTGATCAGATGTAAGTGTTGTGTGTTTATTTGTGTGTGATTGATCAGATGTAAGAGTTGTGTGTTTATTTGTGTGTGATTGATCAGATTTAAGTGTTGTGTGTTTATTTGTGTGTGATTGATCAGATGTAAGAGTTGTGTGTTTATTTGTGTGTGATTGATCAGATTTAAGTGTTGTGTGTTTATTTGTGTGTGATTGATCAGATTTAAGTGTTGTGTGTTTATTTGTGTGTGATTGATCAGATGTAAGTGTTGTGTGTTTATTTGTGTGTGATTGATCAGATGTAAGAGTTGTGTGTTTATTTGTGTGTGATTGATCAGATTTAAGTGTTGTGTGTTTATTTGTGTGTGATTGATCAGATTTAAGTGTTGTGTGTTTATTTGTGTGTGATTGATCAGATGTAAGTGTTGTGTGTTTATTTGTGTGTGATTGATCAGATGTAAGAGTTGTGTGTTTATTTGTGTGTGATTGATCAGATGTAAGAGTTGTGTGTTTATTTGTGTGTGATTGATCAGATTTAAGTGTTGTGTGTTTATTTGTGTGTGATTGATCAGATTTAAGTGTTGTGTGTTTATTTGTGTGTGATTGATCAGATTTAAGTGTTGTGTGTTTATTTGTGTGTGATTGATCAGATTTAAGTGTTGTGTGTTTATTTGTGTGTGATTGATCAGATGTAAGAGTTGTGTGTTTATTTGTGTGTGATTGATCAGATTTAAGTGTTGTGTGTTTATTTGTGTGTGATTGATCAGATTTAAGTGTTGTGTGTTTATTTGTGTGTGATTGATCAGATGTAAGAGTTGTGTGTTTATTTGTGTGTGATTGATCAGATTTAAGTGTTGTGTGTTTATTTGTGTGTGATTGATCAGATGTAAGTGTTGTGTGTTTATTTGTGTGTGATTGATCAGATTTAAGTGTTGTGTGTTTATTTGTGTGTGATTGATCAGATTTAAGTGTTGTGTGTTTATTTGTGTGTGATTGATCAGATGTAAGAGTTGTGTGTTTATTTGTGTGTGATTGATCAGATTTAAGTGTTGTGTGTTTATTTGTGTGTGATTGATCAGATTTAAGTGTTGTGTGTTTATTTGTGTGTGATTGATCAGATGTAAGTGTTGTGTGTTTATTTGTGTGTGATTGATCAGATGTAAGAGTTGTGTGTTTATTTGTGTATGATTGATCAGATTTAAGTGTTGTGTGTTTATTTGTGTGTGATTGATCAGATGTAAGTGTTGTGTGTTTATTTGTGTGTGATTGATCAGATGTAAGTGTTGTGTGTTTATTTGTGTGTGATTGATCAGATGTAAGAGTTGTGTGTTTATTTGTGTGTGATTGATCAGATTTAAGTGTTGTGTGTTTATTTGTGTGTGATTGATCAGATGTAAGAGTTGTGTGTTTATTTGTGTGTGATTGATCAGATTTAAGTGTTGTGTGTTTATTTGTGTGTGATTGATCAGATTTAAGTGTTGTGTGTTTATTTGTGTGTGATTGATCAGATGTAAGTGTTGTGTGTTTATTTGTGTGTGATTGATCAGATGTAAGTGTTGTGTGTTTATTTGTGTGTGATTGATCAGATTTAAGTGTTGTGTGTTTATTTGTGTGTGATTGATCAGATGTAAGTGTTGTGTGTTTATTTGTGTGTGATTGATCAGATTTAAGTGTTGTGTGTTTATTTGTGTGTGATTGATCAGATGTAAGAGTTGTGTGTTTATTTGTGTGTGATTGATCAGATTTAAGTGTTGTGTGTTTATTTGTGTGTGATTGATCAGATTTAAGTGTTGTGTGTTTATTTGTGTGTGATTGATCAGATTTAAGTGTTGTGTGTTTATTTGTGTGTGATTGATCAGATTTAAGAGTTGTGTGTTTATTTGTGTGTGATTGATCAGATGTAAGTGTTGTGTGTTTATTTGTGTGTGATTGATCAGATGTAAGTGTTGTGTGTTTATTTGTGTGTGATTGATCAGATGTAAGTGTTGTGTGTTTATTTGTGTGTGATTGATCAGATGTAAGTGTTGTGTGTTTATTTGTGTGTGATTGATCAGATGTAAGAGTTGTGTGTTTATTTGTGTGTGATTGATCAGATTTAAGAGTTGTGTGTTTATTTGTGTGTGATTGATCAGATGTAAGTGTTGTGTGTTTATTTGTGTGTGATTGATCAGATTTAAGAGTTGTGTGTTTATTTGTGTGTGATTGATCAGATGTAAGTGTTGTGTGTTTATTTGTGTGTGATTCATCAGATTTAAGTGTTGTGTGTTTATTTGTGTGTGATTGATCAGATTTAAGTGTTGTGTGTTTATTTGTGTGTGATTGATCAGATTTAAGTGTTGTGTGTTTATTTGTGTGTGATTGATCAGATGTAAGTGTTGTGTGTTTATTTGTGTGTGATTGATCAGATTTAAGTGTTGTGTGTTTATTTGTGTGTGATTGATCAGATTTAAGTGTTGTGTGTTTATTTGTGTGTGATTGATCAGATTTAAGAGTTGTGTGTTTATTTGTGTGTGATTGATCAGATTTAAGTGTTGTGTGTTTATTTGTGTGTGATTGATCAGATTTAAGTGTTGTGTGTTTATTTGTGTGTGATTGATCAGATTTAAGAGTTGTGTGTTTATTTGTGTGTGATTGATCAGATGTAAGTGTTGTGTGTTTATTTGTGTGTGATTGATCAGATGTAAGAGTTGTGTGTTTATTTGTGTGTGATTGATCAGATGTAAGAGTTGTGTGTTTATTTGTGTGTGATTGATCAGATGTAAGAGTTGTGTGTTTATTTGTGTGTGATTGATCAGATGTAAGTGTTGTGTGTTTATTTGTGTGTGATTGATCAGATTTAAGTGTTGTGTGTTTATTTGTGTGTGATTGATCAGATTTAAGTGTTGTGTGTTTATTTGTGTGTGATTGATCAGATTTAAGAGTTGTGTGTTTATTTGTGTGTGATTGATCAGATGTAAGAGTTGTGTGTTTATTTGTGTGTGATTGATCAGATTTAAGTGTTGTGTGTTTATTTGTGTGTGATTGATCAGATGTAAGAGTTGTGTGTTTATTTGTGTGTGATTGATCAGATGTAAGTGTTGTGTGTTTATTTGTGTGTGATTGATCAGATTTAAGTGTTGTGTGTTTATTTGTGTGTGATTGATCAGATTTAAGTGTTGTGTGTTTATTTGTGTGTGATTGATCAGATGTAAGAGTTGTGTGTTTATTTGTGTGTGATTGATCAGATGTAAGAGTTGTGTGTTTATTTGTGTGTGATTGATCAGATTTAAGAGTTGTGTGTTTATTTGTGTGTGATTGATCAGATTTAAGTGTTGTGTGTTTATTTGTGTGTGATTGATCAGATTTAAGTGTTGTGTGTTTATTTGTGTGTGACTGATCAGATTTAAGTGTTGTGTGTTTATTTGTGTGTGATTGATCAGATGTAAGAGTTGTGTGTTTATTTGTGTGTGATTGATCAGATGTAAGAGTTGTGTGTTTATTTGTGTGTGATTGATCAGATTTAAGTGTTGTGTGTTTATTTGTGTGTGATTGATCAGATGTAAGAGTTGTGTGTTTATTTGTGTGTGATTGATCAGATGTAAGAGTTGTGTGTTTATTTGTGTGTGATTGATCAGATGTAAGAGTTGTGTGTTTATTTGTGTGTGATTGATCAGATTTAAGTGTTGTGTGTTTATTTGTGTGTGATTGATCAGATTTAAGTGTTGTGTGTTTATTTGTGTGTGATTGATCAGATTTAAGTGTTGTGTGTTTATTTGTGTGTGATTGATCAGATGTAAGAGTTGTGTGTTTATTTGTGTGTGATTGATCAGATGTAAGAGTTGTGTGTTTATTTGTGTGTGATTGATCAGATGTAAGAGTTGTGTGTTTATTTGTGTGTGATTGATCAGATGTAAGTGTTGTGTGTTTATTTGTGTGTGATTGATCAGATGTAAGAGTTGTGTGTTTATTTGTGTGTGATTGATCAGATGTAAGAGTTGTGTGTTTATTTGTGTGTGATTGATCAGATTTAAGTGTTGTGTGTTTATTTGTGTGTGATTGATCAGATGTAAGAGTTGTGTGTTTATTTGTGTGTGATTGATCAGATTTAAGTGTTGTGTGTTTATTTGTGTGTGATTGATCAGATGTAAGAGTTGTGTGTTTATTTGTGTGTGATTGATCAGATGTAAGAGTTGTGTGTTTATTTGTGTGTGATTGATCAGATTTAAGTGTTGTGTGTTTATTTGTGTGTGATTGATCAGATGTAAGAGTTGTGTGTTTATTTGTGTGTGATTGATCAGATTTAAGTGTTGTGTGTTTATTTGTGTGTGATTGATCAGATGTAAGAGTTGTGTGTTTATTTGTGTGTGATTGATCAGATTTAAGTGTTGTGTGTTTATTTGTGTGTGATTGATCAGATGTAAGAGTTGTGTGTTTATTTGTGTGTGATTGATCAGATTTAAGTGTTGTGTGTTTATTTGTGTGTGATTGATCAGATGTAAGAGTTGTGTGTTTATTTGTGTGTGATTGATCAGATGTAAGAGTTGTGTGTTTATTTGTGTGTGATTGATCAGATTTAAGTGTTGTGTGTTTATTTGTGTGTGATTGATCAGATTTAAGAGTTGTGTGTTTATTTGTGTGTGATTGATCAGATGTAAGAGTTGTGTGTTTATTTGTGTGTGATTGATCAGATGTAAGAGTTGTGTGTTTATTTGTGTGTGATTGATCAGATTTAAGTGTTGTGTGTTTATTTGTGTGTGATTGATCAGATTTAAGTGTTGTGTGTTTATTTGTGTGTGATTGATCAGATGTAAGAGTTGTGTGTTTATTTGTGTGTGATTGATCAGATGTAAGAGTTGTGTGTTTATTTGTGTGTGATTGATCAGATTTAAGAGTTGTGTGTTTATTTGTGTGTGATTGATCAGATTTAAGTGTTGTGTGTTTATTTGTGTGTGATTGATCAGATTTAAGAGTTGTGTGTTTATTTGTGTGTGATTGATCAGATGTAAGAGTTGTGTGTTTATTTGTGTGTGATTGATCAGATTTAAGTGTTGTGTGTTTATTTGTGTGTGATTGATCAGATGTAAGAGTTGTGTGTTTATTTGTGTGTGATTGATCAGATTTAAGTGTTGTGTGTTTATTTGTGTGTGATTGATCAGATGTAAGAGTTGTGTGTTTATTTGTGTGTGATTGATCAGATTTAAGTGTTGTGTGTTTATTTGTGTGTGATTGATCAGATGTAAGAGTTGTGTGTTTATTTGTGTGTGATTGATCAGATTTAAGAGTTGTGTGTTTATTTGTGTGTGATTGATCAGATGTAAGAGTTGTGTGTTTATTTGTGTGTGATTGATCAGATTTAAGAGTTGTGTGTTTATTTGTGTGTGATTGATCAGATGTAAGAGTTGTGTGTTTATTTGTGTGTGATTGATCAGATTTAAGTGTTGTGTGTTTATTTGTGTGTGATTGATCAGATTTAAGTGTTGTGTGTTTATTTGTGTGTGATTGATCAGATTTAAGAGTTGTGTGTTTATTTGTGTGTGATTGATCAGATGTAAGTGTTGTGTGTTTATTTGTGTGTGATTGATCAGATGTAAGAGTTGTGTGTTTATTTGTGTGTGATTGATCAGATTTAAGAGTTGTGTGTTTATTTGTGTGTGATTGATCAGATGTAAGAGTTGTGTGTTTATTTGTGTGTGATTCATCAGATTTAAGTGTTGTGTGTTTATTTGTGTATGATTGATCAGATTTAAGAGTTGTGTGTTTATTTGTGTGTGATTGATCAGATTTAAGTGTTGTGTGTTTATTTGTGTGTGATTGATCAGATTTAAGTGTTGTGTGTTTATTTGTGTGTGATTGATCAGATTTAAGTGTTGTGTGTTTATTTGTGTGTGATTGATTAGATTTAAGTGTTGTGTGTTTATTTGTGTGTGATTGATCAGATTTAAGTGTTGTGTGTTTATTTGTGTGTGATTGATCAGATTTAAGTGTTGTGTGTTTATTTGTGTGTGATTGATCAGATTTAAGAGTTGTGTGTTTATTTGTGTGTGATTGATCAGATTTAAGTGTTGTGTGTTTATTTGTGTGTGATTGATCAGATTTAAGTGTTGTGTGTTTATTTGTGTGTGATTGATCAGATTTAAGTGTTGTGTGTTTATTTGTGTGTGATTGATCAGATTTAAGTGTTGTGTGTTTATTTGTGTGTGATTGATCAGATTTAAGTGTTGTGTGTTTATTTGTGTGTGATTGATCAGATGTAAGAGTTGTGTGTTTATTTGTGTGTGATTGATCAGATTTAAGTGTTGTGTGTTTATTTGTGTGTGATTGATCAGATGTAAGTGTTGTGTGTTTATTTGTGTGTGATTGATCAGATTTAAGAGTTGTGTGTTTATTTGTGTGTGATTGATCAGATTTAAGTGTTGTGTGTTTATTTGTGTGTGATTGATCAGATGTAAGTGTTGTGTGTTTATTTGTGTGTGATTGATCAGATTTAAGTGTTGTGTGTTTATTTGTGTGTGATTGATCAGATGTAAGTGTTGTGTGTTTATTTGTGTGTGATTGATCAGATGTAAGTGTTGTGTGTTTATTTGTGTGTGATTGATCAGATGTAAGTGTTGTGTGTTTATTTGTGTGTGATTGATCAGATTTAAGTGTTGTGTGTTTATTTGTGTGTGATTGATCAGATGTAAGTGTTGTGTGTTTATTTGTGTGTGATTGATCAGATTTAAGTGTTGTGTGTTTATTTGTGTGTGATTGATCAGATTTAAGTGTTGTGTGTTTATTTGTGTGTGATTGATCAGATTTAAGTGTTGTGTGTTTATTTGTGTGTGATTGATCAGATGTAAGTGTTGTGTGTTTATTTGTGTGTGATTGATCAGATTTAAGTGTTGTGTGTTTATTTGTGTGTGATTGATCAGATTTAAGAGTTGTGTGTTTATTTGTGTGTGATTGATCAGATGTAAGAGTTGTGTGTTTATTTGTGTGTGATTGATCAGATTTAAGTGTTGTGTGTTTATTTGTGTGTGATTGATCAGATGTAAGTGTTGTGTGTTTATTTGTGTGTGATTGATCAGATTTAAGTGTTGTGTGTTTATTTGTGTGTGATTGATCAGATGTAAGTGTTGTGTGTTTATTTGTGTGTGATTGATCAGATGTAAGTGTTGTGTGTTTATTTGTGTGTGATTGATCAGATGTAAGTGTTGTGTGTTTATTTGTGTGTGATTGATCAGATTTAAGTGTTGTGTGTTTATTTGTGTGTGATTGATCAGATGTAAGAGTTGTGTGTTTATCTCCACCGGAAGTTGATAGACTGGGCTGTGCACGTGTTTGCCGGACACGCCCCCTCGTGTTGTACAACAGGAGTCACATGACACACACAGTTGTGTATATAAGTGTGTTGTGTGTGAGGTCACACACGTGTGACAGAGATGTTAGTGTCATGGCTCGTGGGGCTGTTGGCGGGGCTGCTGACGGCTGGTGTGGCGCTGGCTCGGCTCTTCCCGTACCTGTGGAGCGACGCCCGGTATTTCTCGAAGGTTCTTCTGTACGGAGCTCGTCTGGAGCGTTATAAGAGGCGCGCGCGCGTCGTGAGCGTCGTCGACAGGTTTGTGGAGCGCGCGCGTGACCGTCCCAACAAGGTGTTCGTTATCCATGACGCGGGCACGCGCACGTACGGGGACGTGGACGCGCGCAGCAACAGAATCGCGCGCGCTTTCCAGCGCGAGGTGACGCGAGGAGACACGATCGCGATCCTCATGAGCAACGATCCGGACTTCCTCTCGGTCTGGTTCGGCTTCTGTAAACTGGGCTGTTCCGTGGCGTTCCTCAACACCAACATCAGGTCCAGATCTCTTCTTCACTGCTTCAACTGCTGTGGGGCCAGACTACTGGTCGTCGGGGCAGGTAAACCGGTTTATAAAGACCAGATCATAAAGACCAGCTCATAAAAACCAGCTCATGTAGACCAGCTCATGTAGACCAGCTCATGTAGACCAGCTCATGTAGACCAGCTCATGTAGACCAGCTCATGTAGACCAGTTCATAAAGACCAGTTCATAAAGACCAGTTCATAAAGACCAGTTCATGTAGACCAGCTCATGTAGACCAGTTCATAAAGACAAATTAATGTAGACCAACCCATGTAGACCAGCTCATGTAGACCAGCTCATAAAGACCAGTTTATAAAGACCAGCTCATAAAGACCAGCTCATAAAGACCAGCTCATAAAGACCAGCTCATAAAGACCAGCTCATAAAGACCAGCTCATAAAGACCAGCTCATAAAGACCAGCTCATAAAGACCAGCTCATATAGACCAGTTCATAAAGACAAATTAATGTAGACCAGCCCATGTAGACCAGCCCATGTAGACCAGCTCATAAAGACCAACTCATATAGACCAGCTCATGTAGACCAGCTCATGTAGACCAGCTCATGTAGACCAGCTCATGTAGACCAGCTCATAAAGACCAGCTCATAAAGACCAGTTTATAAAGACCAGCTCATGTAGACCAGTTCATAAAGACCAGCTCATAAAGACCAGTTTATAAAGACCAGCTCATAAAGACCAGTTTATAAAGACCAGCTCATAAAGACCAGCTCATAAAGACCAGCTCATAAAGACCAGCTCATAAAGACCAGCTCATAAAGACCAGTTCATAAAGACAAATTAATGTAGACCAGCTCATGTAGACCAGCTCATAAAGACCAACTCATATAGACCAGCTCATGTAGACCAGCTCATGTAGACCAGCTCATGTAGACCAGCTCATAAAGACCAGCTCATAAAGACCAGTTTATAAAGACCAGCTCATGTAGACCAGTTCATAAAGACCAGCTCATAAAGACCAGTTTATAAAGACCAGCTCATAAAGACCAGTTTATAAAGACCAGCTCATAAAGACCAGCTCATAAAGACCAGCTCATAAAGACCAGCTCATAAAGACCAGCTCATAAAGACCAGTTCATAAAGACAAATTAATGTAGACCAGCCCATGTAGACCAGCTCATGTAGACCAGCTCATGTAGACCAGCTCATGTAGACCAGCTCATGTAGACCAGCTCATGTAGACCAGCTCATGTAGACCAGCTCATAAAGACCAGCTCATAAAGACCAGCTCATGTAGACCAGCTCATGTAGACCAGTTCATAAAGACCAGCTCATAAAGACCAGTTTATAAAGACCAGCTCATAAAGACCAGTTTATAAAGACCAGCTCATAAAGACCAGCTCATAAAGACCAGCTCATAAAGACCAGCTCATAAAGACCAGTTCATAAAGACAAATTAATGTAGACCAGCTCATGTAGACCAGCTCATGTAGACCAGCTCATGTAGACCAGCTCA
The DNA here is from genome assembly GCA_033220385.1 of Triplophysa yarkandensis. NCBI lineage: Eukaryota > Metazoa > Chordata > Actinopteri > Cypriniformes > Nemacheilidae > Triplophysa > Triplophysa yarkandensis. Next base: position 181,576 of record JAWHQN010000154.1, on the reverse strand, counting down.
TAAAGACCAACTTATAAAGACCAGCGCATAAAGACCGGCGCATAAAGACCGGCGCATAAAGACCGGCGCATAAAGACCGGCGTATACAGACGGGCGTATACAGACGGGTGTATACAGACGGGTTTATACAGACGGGTTTATACAGACGGGTTTATACAGACGGGTTTATACAGACGGGTTTATACAGACGGGTTTATACAGACCGGTGTATACAGACGGGTTTATACAGACGGGTTTATACAGACGGGTTTATACAGACCGGTTTATACAGACGGGTTTATACAGACCGGTGTATACAGACCAGTGTATACAGACGGGTTTATACAGACGGGTTTATACAGACGGGTTTATACAGACGGGTGTATACAGACGGGTTTATACAGACGGGTTTGTACAGACGGGTTTATACAGACGGGTTTATACAGACGGGTTTATACAGACGGGTGTATACAGACGGGTTTATACAGACGGGTTTATACAGACGGGTTTATACAGACGGGTTTATACAGACGGGTTTATACAGACCGGTGTATACAGACGGGTTTATACAGACGGGTTTATACAGACGGGTTTATACAGACGGGTTTATACAGACGGGTTTATACAGACGGGTTTATACAGACGGGTTTATACAGACCGGTGTATACAGACGGGTTTATACAGACGGGTTTATACAGACGGGTTTATACAGACGGGTTTATACAGACGGGTTTATACAGACGGGCTTATACAGACGGGTTTATACAGACGGGTGTATACAGACGGGTGTATACAGACGGGCTTATACAGACGGGTTTATACAGACGGGTGTATACAGACGGGTGTATACAGACGGGTTTATACAGACCGGTTTATACAGACGGGTTTATACAGACCGGTGTATACAGACGGGTTTATACAGACGGGTTTATACAGACGGGTTTATACAGACGGGTTTATACAGACGGGTTTATACAGACCAGTGTATACAGACGGGTGTATACAGACGGGTTTATACAGACCAGTGTATACAGACCGGTTTATACAGACGGGTTTATACAGACGGGTTTATACAGACCGGTGTATACAGACGGGTTTATACAGACCAGTGTATACAGACTGGTTTATACAGACTGGTTTATACAGACGGGTTTATACAGACGGGTTTATACAGACCGGTGTATACAGACGGGTTTATACAGACCAGTGTATACAGACGGGTGTATACAGACGGGTTTATACAGACCAGTGTATACAGACGGGTTTATACAGACGGGTTTATACAGACGGGTTTATACAGACGGGTTTATACAGACGGGTTTATACAGACGGGCTTATACAGACGGGTTTATACAGACGGGTGTATACAGACGGGTGTATACAGACGGGCTTATACAGACGGGTTTATACAGACGGGTGTATACAGACGGGTGTATACAGACGGGTTTATACAGACCGGTTTATACAGACGGGTTTATACAGACCGGTGTATACAGACGGGTTTATACAGACGGGTTTATACAGACGGGTTTATACAGACGGGTTTATACAGACCAGTGTATACAGACGGGTGTATACAGACGGGTTTATACAGACCAGTGTATACAGACTGGTTTATACAGACGGGTTTATACAGACGGGTTTATACAGACGGGTTTATACAGACGGGTTTATACAGACGGGCTTATACAGACGGGTTTATACAGACGGGTGTATACAGACGGGTGTATACAGACGGGCTTATACAGACGGGTTTATACAGACGGGTGTATACAGACGGGTGTATACAGACGGGTTTATACAGACCGGTTTATACAGACGGGTTTATACAGACCGGTGTATACAGACGGGTTTATACAGACGGGTTTATACAGACGGGTTTATACAGACGGGTTTATACAGACCAGTGTATACAGACGGGTGTATACAGACGGGTTTATACAGACCAGTGTATACAGACTGGTTTATACAGACGGGTTTATACAGACGGGTTTATACAGACCGGTGTATACAGACGGGTTTATACAGACGGGTGTATACAGACGGGTTTATACAGACGGGTTTATACAGACCGGTGTATACAGACGGGTTTATACAGACGGGTGTATACAGACGGGTTTATACAGACGGGTTTATACAGACGGGTTTATACAGACGGGTTTATACAGACGGGTTTATACAGACGGGTTTATACAGACCGGTTTATACAGACCGGTTTATACAGACCGGTGTATACAGACGGGTTTATACAGACCGGTGTATACAGACGGGTTTATACAGACGGGTGTATACAGACGGGTTTATACAGACGGGTTTATACAGACCGGTTTATACAGACCGGTGTATACAGACGGGTTTATACAGACCGGTGTATACAGACGGGTTTATACAGACGGGTGTATACAGACCGGTGTATACAGACCAGTGTATACAGACGGGTTTATACAGACCAGTGTATACAGACGGGTTTATACAGACCGGTGTATGTTCTCTTGTCTGATATCTGGGTGTTATTCTACAGATCTGCTAGATACATTAGAAGACATTCTTCCCAGTCTGCTGGAGGATAACATCACAATCTGGTGTATGGAAACACACAAACCTCATCCTGGAGTTCACAATCTAACGGAGAAAATCCAGCAGGTTTCAGATGAACCGGTCTCATCTGACCTGAGATCTGTCAGCTGTCTCAATACTCCCACACTTTACATCTTTACTTCCGGCACTACAGGTATGATTCATGACAAAGCACACGTGTTGTGTTTTATACATGACACAACTTCAGTGATCATGTACACAATATTATAAACGCACTGATGTGTGTATACGAGCTGTAGGACTGAAGAATACTGAAGAGATGTATCGAGAACATGCCAAACATCGCTCATTTAACTATTATTTCACTTCTATAACACTCATATAACTCTTGAACTGATCCGGTTTTATTCTGTCACTTACAACGCAAAAGCAGACAACAGTTGGAGTTTTTAGTGAAACACATCATTACTACTCGACAGGATATATAGAAAGGTTTTTTATTGCCAGGTTATTCGGTGATGTTTCCACATGAGCGGGTAATAAAACAACACCAAACATTTTCTCAAACCCTGAATGTGGATCTATACTCCGGAGTAAAGTGGCTCAATTCTGGCGTTATCAATATAGTTTACAATGTCTGTGTCACATTAAACCTGTACGTCCTTTCTGAGAATAAGATTTTAAAACTCTTAGAGTAGACTCGTGTAAACCCGAACAGAACCACCAGAATCTGTGTTTGCAGACCGTGTGAAATGTGTGCGTCAGTTATCCCATTCAAGACAAAGAATTATGATACGCTTATATCAGTAAGAGAAAAACAATGTAACATCTATTTTATTTGTAAAGAGTGTGTGTGTGCGTGCGTGCGTGCGCGCGCGCGTGCGTGCGTACGTACAGTGTGCGTACAGTGTGTGTGTGTGTGTGTGTGTGTGTGTGTGTGTGTGTGTGTCTCTCTGTGTGTGTGTGTGTGTGTGTGCGCGTGTGTGTGCGCGTGTGTGTGCGCGTGTGCGTGTGTGTGTGTGTACCTGTAAACAATTAAGTGAATGACCCAGAGTTACATGATTAAGTGAGTTTGTTACTTGAACAGAAATCAGAGATGTCTTGGACAGTTAATGGCAGACTTGTAGTCACATGATTCACATGATGTCCACCCGACCGTCACTTGTGTTGATTATATAATAATATGATTTTAAGCCATACATTAATCACAAGCACTGAACACGTTTGACCGATCAGAGTCACATTATTAGTTAATATTAGGTATTCAAATAAATATTCGCATTCTTTAAAATGTTATGGCATTTATGTTAAGAACTCGAATAATACCATTATTTATAGGTTTCTAACTCTCCTCTAGGCTCTTTAAATAATTGGTTTCTCGATTAGACGTAAAAGAGAGATAAGATATAGTGACCCATACTCGAGTGGTTAGTTGTCTTACTCGAGCACACATCGGTCATCATCTACAGCCCTGACCATCTAACCCAGAGTCCAATTCTGCAACCAAAGGTCACTGCACCCGTTACACCCTTCAGTTTATCATTAAATCTTATCTCTTGCCGTGCTTTTTCCTTCATGCCTTTAAGGGACTCTACACACGCCATTGTTTAGGATTTGCTGGTAAATATGCAAATAAGCCCCGCCTCCTCTCAACGGCAGGTTGTCAAGTCACACATGAGCTGTGTGTTAGTGTTGTGCATGTGTGAACTCTGTTTTTCTTGTGGAGTTGTGTTTGTGAAATGTTCAGACATGAATGGATGATGTTGGTATTAGATGTACACATCTGAATGAGTCTCTTGACTCTTCTAAAGTGAGATGACCGTGTGCTCATGTTGTGATAGGGTTACCCAAGGCTGCGGTCATCACACATTTACAGTCTCTGAAGGCGGCGGGTGGACTCTGGGCGTACGGCGGCACAGAAGATGACATCATCTACACGCCACTTCCTCTGTACCATAGTGCTGCTTCACTGGTTGGTATTGGAGGCACCATTGAGCTGGGTAATTCTACTGAAATTAAACACTATCAGATGAAAATGTGAGCACTTGAGGACTGCATATATTTCTCAAGCATGAGGTTGAAATATATTTAATGAGGTTTCGTTTGAACCCATGTGACCTGGTTTGTATTGTCAGACGATGAAGATGATGGTTTGTCATGTTTTTATCATGTAGGTGCCACCGTTGTTCTGAAGAAAAAGTTCTCTGCGTCACAGTTCTGGAGTGACTGTCGAAAACACGACGTGACTATATTTCAGTATATAGGAGAGCTGTGCAGATATCTGTGCAACCAGCCTGTGGTAAGCTTTCAGGCTCTTACACTTCTACATGTCGGACGATATAACAATATTATTATCATTACAGATTTAAAATGATGTCAGATCACTGTAAGACACATACTTGGTTATGATATTGTAAATGATCAAAAACCGCTTTAAGACATGATTTTGTCAGTGACACATGTTCACTTTATGGTGTGAGAGGGGTTGGACACAGAGAGTTCTCTTCTCATGAATGAAGGAATCTGTGTCAGCGTTGTGTTGTGTTGTGTTGTGTTGTGTTGTGTTGTGTTGTGTTGGATGATGGACAGAAAACTCTTTTGTGTTTCTCATTCCTGCTTCATCAGAGTGTGAAAGATGTCTTTGTGTCTGACCACTGATGCTGCCGCACGCTCACGTACATCCCAACACACAAACGCGAACACACACGCATACGTGTACACACACACGTGTACACACACACACACACACACACACACACACACACAC